>WNWK01004714.1:0-134114 GCA_009830355.1 Cherax destructor
TACGGAAGTGTTGGTTTAAAAATCAGAGTTTTGTTGTTTGGTGCCAATTTTAAGAGATTTCCCGTGATCTCTTCCAGTGACCCCCGAGTTTCTGTAAGAACAACAGCCCCTGATAATGGTAACAACTGCATTAGCACCATTTTAAGGGGCCCGAAAGTCCCGTGTTCACCAAGTGCTTCTACTGTCATGGGATAGGTATAAGTTGTATAAATGCTCCACTATTACAAAAAAAAGAAAACATTTGTAATAAACTACTGTTTGGGATACTAAGAAAAACTCATATTTTAATTTTTATTATATTATATATATTATTTTAATATAAAAATAAATTTGTATAACATATAATCTGTGTAAAATCTTTTTATTTTTATACACATTTTATAAAATTTTTTAAAAATTAGTAAAACACCACAAGTGAAACAATCAAAAAAATTCAGTGCAGTGTCAGATGTCGCTGCCATCAACGTGTCACACAGGACACCACCACACCTCTAGTCATACACGCTTTCTAAAAACCCTGTCCTCAAGACACCCTTGTTTTTGGGTTTTGACAAAACATTTTCCCTTTATTTTTGCCCCCCCAACCTTTTTCTGTGCCACATGGCACGCCCCTGTGTCACGACTCCGTCTCTAAAAACCTTGTCATCGCGTCACCGGGGCAAAAAAATCACACGATTATTCCCCCGTTCGTGCCACCAGTTTTCACTACACCATGAACACACACACTGCCTGAAATCACCCGAGTAAACACCAGTGACACTACAACTCAATGACACTTTCAGGTACCCCAACCGGGGCCCCCCAAGTACAGTTTCATGTACAGTTTCAGGTACTACATTGTCGCTTGCCGTCTCTCTCGCAGGACACAACATTCCCCAAGATAAAAACACTCCCCAAATGCAGGAAGAGCTAGGTACATTCCCCAAATGCGGGGGGGAGTCTAGGCCCCTTCTCCGGCGGGGGGAGTCTAGGTACATTCTCCAAGTGCAGGGAGAGTCTGGGGACATTCCCCAAATGCAGGGGGCCCGGGGGACATTCTCCAAGTGCAGGGGAGAGTCTGGTACATTCCCCAAATGCGGGGGGAGTCTAGGTACATTCTCCAAGTGCGGGGGGAGTCTAGGTACATTCTCCAAGTGCGGGGGGGAGTCTAAAA
Organism: Cherax destructor; assembly: GCA_009830355.1. Taxonomy (NCBI): domain Eukaryota; kingdom Metazoa; phylum Arthropoda; class Malacostraca; order Decapoda; family Parastacidae; genus Cherax; species Cherax destructor. Next base: position 1,154 of record WNWK01004714.1, read on the forward strand.
CATTCTCCAAGTGCGGGGAAACCCCGGGGACATTCTCCAAGTGCGGGGAGCCCCAGGCTTTTTCCAAGTGCAGGGGAGAGTCTAGGACATTCTCCAAGTGCGGGGGGGAGTCTAGGTACATTCTCCAAGTGCAGGGGGTCTGGGGACATTCTCCAAGTGCGGGGGGAGTCGGCCCTTCTCCAAGTGCAGGGGAGAGTCTAGGTACATTCTCCAAGTGCGGGGGGGAGTCTGGGGACATTCCCCCCAAGTGCGGGGGGAGTCTAGGTACATTCTCCAAGTGCAGCGGAGAGTCTGGGGCCCCTCCGGGGGGAGTCTGGGTACTTTTCCAAGTGCAGGGGGGGTCTAGGACTTTCCCAAATGCGGGGGGAGGTACATTCTCCAAGTGCAGGGGAGAGTCTAGGTACATTCTCCAAGTGCACCCCGGGGAGTCTAGGTACATTCTCCAAGTGCGGGGGGAGTCTGGGACATTCTCCAAGTGCGGGGGGAGTCTGGGTACATTCTCCAAGTGCGGGGGGAGTCTGGGGACATTCCCAAGGGGAGGGAAGTCTAGGTACATTCCCCAAGTGCGGGGACTCTCCAATGTGCAGGTGCCCCCACTCTCCAATAGTGTATGTGGAGAGTCCGGTTAACGCTCTCCAGTGTGAGAGTCTTTTTGACACCCCAGGGATCTGGGGACACTCTTTTGGGGAGTCTGGGGACACTTTTACTAGAGTCTGGTGGACACTGTCAGTCAACCGGGGTGGGGAAAAAAAATATCAGGTCTGATGACAAACCCCCTTTACTCCCCCCTAAAAACCATTGTTAGGTGGGGGGCCAAAACCCCCCCCCAAAAAATGACCAAAAAGATTCAGGTACTACGTAATATAAGATTTATCCCAAAAAAATCATTTTCGGGGAAACAATATTCTCCCGGACAGGCCCCCCCCATTACAAAAAAAAAAAAAAATTTGTAATAAAAAAACTGTTTGGGATACTAAGTAAAATCTCATATTTTAATATTTATTATATTATATATATATATATATATTATTATTAATATAAAAAAAAAAATCTGTATAAATATAATCTGTGTAAAAACCTTTTTTCTCTTTATAAAATTTTATAACAATTTAAAACTTAGTAAAACACCACAAGTGAAACAATCATAAAAATTCAGTGCAGTGTCAGATGTCGTTTTCCCTCAACGTGTCACACAGGACACCACCCTTTTTGTCATGACACGCTTTTCAACCGTGTCCTCCCCAAACACCCCCTTTTCTGTGTTAGACAAAAAACCCCCGTTTTCCCCCCCACACCTTTCTGTGCCACATGGCACGCCCCTTTTTACGACTCCCCCTCTAAAAAAACCCTTTCATCGCGTCATCCGACACAAAATCACACGGGGTTTTTCCACTTTGTCGTGCCACCAGTTGTCACTAACCCCCGAACCAAAAATGCCTGAAATCACTCCGAGTAAACACCAGTATTTTACAACTCAATGACACTTTCAGGTACAGTCTCACAATTCCGGGTGCAGTTTCAAGTACAGTTTCATGTACAGTTTTAGGTACTACCCCTTTTCGCTGCCGTCTCTTCCGGGGGACGAACATTTTTCCCAAAATACAACACACTCTCCAAATGCAGGAAGAGTCTAGGTACATTTTTCCCAAATGCAGGGGAGTTTGGGGGCATTTTTTCCCCGGCAGGGGAGGTCTAAGTAAATTCTCCGGCAGGGGGGGTCTAGGTACATTCTCCAAGTGCAGGGGAGAGTCTGGTACATTTTCCCGGCAGGGGAGAGTCTGGTACATTCTCCAAGTGCAGGGGGGGGTCTAGGCCCCCTCCGGCGGGGAGAGTCTAGGTACATTCTCCAAGGCAGGGGAGAGTCTAGGAAAAATTTTCCAAAAAGCAGGGGAATCTAGGTACATTCTCCCCAATGCAGGGAGAGTCTTGGGACATTCTCCAAGTGCAGGGGAGAGTCTAGGCATTCCCCAAGGCAGGGGAGAGTCTAGGTACATTCTCCAAGTGCAGGGGAGAGTCTAGGTACATTCTCCAAGTGCGGGGGGGTCTAGGTACATTCTCCAAGTGCAGGGGAGAGTCTAGGCATTCTCCAAGTGGGGGGGAGAGTCTAGGACCTCCAAGTGCAGGGGAGGTCAAAGGTACATTCTCCAAAGTGGGGGGGAGAGTCTAGGTAAAATTCTCCAAGTGCAGGGGAGAGTCTAAAACACCCCAATGCAAAGGAGGGGGTACATTCTCCAAAGTGCAGGGGAGAGTCTGGGTACATTCTCCAAGTGGGGGGGAGAGTCTAGGTACATTCTCCAAGTGCAGGTACACTCTCCAATGTGTGGGAAAAGTCTACACTCTCCAATAGTGTATTTTAGAGTCCGGTTAACGCTCTCCAGTGTGGGGTCTGGGGCCCCCCTCTAGGAGAGTCTGGTGGACACTGTCTAGGGGTCGGGGGGACCCTCTACTAGAGTCTGGTGGACACTGTCAGTCAAGCCGGCGGGGGTTAAACATCAGGTCTGATGACGTCCCCTTTCCCCGCCGGCCGGAAAAAATTTTACCTAACAACCATTGTTAGGGGGGGGGTAAATCCACACAAAGAACACGATAACATTGAATTTCCAAATGATCGACATTTTTGGGGCAGAATTCCCCCCATTCAATATTATTAAATCAGGCTGGCCAATGCTGAAAAAGCACATGAATATCATTGCTGCTGTAAGAGGTACCCACCCCTATTTAAATTTCCGTCTTATGTTGTAAAATATACCCCCATAAGTAGCCATACACAATGAGCACAAAGAAAAAGAAATATGATCAGGGGGGTTTCCCCAGACGGTCAATTACACAGAGAAGAACTAAAGAACCAAAAATCCTAACAGCGCATAATATGATGGCACTGGTGTATGGATAAAAAGGGAGCGTCAAATGTCTGGAAAATGGGCACTGAATAGGACATTATTACATGACCCCCATTCATACTTGTCAAGAGACTTAAAACAGTCAATAACAAGAACACACGAGCAGTTAATGGTACAAAAGCAGTCGCACTTGTTGCCAATAATTGTCTAGTTTTTTTTATCTATGCTGCTAATTTGTTGAGTGATATCCTGTAATTCTGGCTCCGAGTCTTGTTTAATCTTAAAAAACAAGAGCTTTCTGAGCTTCGCTAAGACGACCTTGGTGACGAGCCAACGGGGGATTAGGCAGGAAGATGAGGAAAAAAGAAACTGCAGACACGCCCAACAAACGAAGCCCATTTGTCGATCGAGCTTAGAAACTCCTAGAGCAGACACCATTAGAAGTCCCATTAGTCTAGCTAAGGTAAGGATTCCAGAAAGAATTCCACGAATGTTCTTATGAGCAATTTCGATGGTATAAAGAGAAGTAGCAGTAAAGACGATGCCATCGATAATACCCAGAATGGTGCGACTAGTTAGAGCAGCCAGACAGTTGGAGAAAGAGCGAGACTGAGCCATGAAGCCACAGGATGGGCAGGGTCACCAGGAGAGTCACTCGACGACCAAGCTTCACTAGTAGTGGTCCACTCACACAACACCCAACAGCTGCTCCCAGGTGTCCCAGGCTTCCTGTAAGGAAGCTTTTTAAACATATTACTATTTAAATATACCGAAATTCACAAGACATGATTTAGAAAATACCGAGAGTAGCTTCTGAAAACATCAGAATTTCCAAGCCAGAGAGCGAGTACGTACAGTATGTCAACACTTTTTCCTATTTCTGGAGAGTATTTTTGATGTTTAATTGTCAAGAGACTTGACATGGAGAATGAAGTGATAGAAGCAATATCCATACAAAGTTTTAAGAAAAGGTACAGCAAGGCTGTCGAAGCCCTGGGAGAGTGAACTTAGTAGCGACCAGCAAAGAGACGGGACCAGGAACTGAGACACGACCCCTGCAACCACATATAGGAGAGTACAATCACACACACACATGAATACACAGAGTTACTGAAATTGTTTACCTCCCATTCCACAGGCACTGTATGACCATTCCCCAGGCACTGTATGACCATTCCCCAGGCACTGTATGACCATTCCCCAGGCACTGTATGACCATTCCCCAGGCACTGTATGACCATTCCCCAGGCACTGTATGACCATTCCCCAGGCACTGTATGACCATTCCCAGGCACTGTATGACCATTCTCCAGGCACTGTATGACCATTCCCCAGGCACTGTATGACCATTCCCCAGGCACTGTATGACCATTCCCCAGGCACTGTATGACCATTCCCCAGGCACTGTATGACCATTCCCCAGGCACTGTATGACCATTCCCCAGGCACTGTATGACCATTCCCCAGGCACTGTATGACCATTCCCCAGGCACTGTATGACCATTCCCCAGGCACTGTATGACCATTCCCCAGGCACTGTATGACCATTCCCCAGGCACTGTATGACCATTCCCCAGGCACTGTATGACCATTACGTATTCAGTGTTTCCTCGTGAAAATAATACTAATAGTTCATACCAAAGAAGGCTGTTTGTGACTGGTTTAGGAAGAGATCGTTTGTCTGCGGGTCATTGAGCTGTGGCAGCGTGATGCCCGAGAATGCCAGTAGAGTGCCATTTCCTACTTACACAAGTGCCATTACCAGTGTTCCAAACACCTGTGGGAAGACACACATACTAGTGATACTTATATGGAAATTTCTGTTTTTTTTAAGTTCTTACATCATAACATCTGCAAAAAAAAAAACGAGATTAAAAAGATGTCCTCTTACTCAACAATATTGAGAACTATTGTTATATGTAATACAATAATCAGCCACACTGAACAAAGATAAAGAAATTTTAATAATTTATTGAACAGATCACAGCTGACGTACACACACGAAGACACTTCAGTAGCATTCAAATATTTGAACCTTTTAACTTTTGTTTCAAAAGAGGTTCCAAACAATACAGAACAATATTTATGTTCATACACATTATTTCGTGGTATATACATCAATGTTTGTACATGCGCAGTATCCTCAAGTCAGCAACCACTGCGTCACGTTCTGGTTTTTTTATGTTTATCCAGAAGACGTGATGGGCAATAATTGGATATTTGATGCATTTCTCATCTTCAAGGGGGGGGGGTGGCTATCTGCTGGTGAAGGGCTCTTGATCCAGGGAATTTTAGCTTCTTTCCACTTAACTGGATCAAGATGCTCCTTGATTTTCATACAAACAAGCTATGAACTCCCACTACACTAACTCCCACTACACTAACTCCCACTACACTAACTCCCACTACACTAACTCCCACTACACTAACTCCCACTACACTAACTCCCACTACACTAACTCCCACTACACTAACTCTACACTAACTCACTACACTAACTCCACTACACTAACTCCCACTACACTAACTCCCACTACACTAACTCCCACTACACTAACTCCACTACACTAACTCCCACTACACTAACTCCACTACCTAACTCCCACTACACTAACTCCCACTACACTAACTCCCACTACACTAACTCCACTACACTAACTCCACTACACTAACTCCACTACACTAACTCCACTACACTAACTCCACTACACTAACTCCACTACACTAACTCCCACTACACTAACTCCACTACACTAACTCCACTACACTAACTCCCTACACTAACTCACACTACACTAACTCACACTACACTAACTCACACTACACTAACTCACACTATAACTCCCACTACACTAACTCCCACTACACTAACTCACACTACACTAACTCACACTACACTAACTCACACTACACTAACTCACACTACACTAACTCACACTACACTAACTCCCACTACACTAACTCACACTACACTAACTCACACTACACTAACTCACACTACACTAACTCACACTACACTAACTCCCACTACACTAACTCACACTACACTAACTCCCACTACACTAACTTACACTACACTAACTCACACTGCACTAACTCACACTACACTAACTCACACTACACTAACTCACACTACACTAACTCACACTTCACTAACTCACACTTCACTAACTCCCACTACACTAACTCACACTACACTAACTCACACTACACTAACTCACACTTCACTAACTCACACTTCACTAACTCACACTACACTAACTCACACTTCACTAACTCACACTTCACTAACTCACACTACACTAACTCACACTTCACTAACTCCCACTACACTAACTCCCACTACACTAACTCACACTTCACTAACTCACACTACACTAACTCCCACTACACTAACTCCCACTACACTAACTCCCACTACACTAACTCCCACTACACTAACTCCCACTACACTAACTCACACTTCACTAACTCACACTACACTAACTCACACTTCACTAACTCACACTGCACTTACACTACACTAACTCACACTACACTAACTCACACTACACTAACTCACACTACACTAACTCCCACTACACTAACTCCCACTACACTAACTCCCACTACACTAACTCCCACTACACTAACTCCCCCTACACAAACTCACACTACACTAACTCACACTACACTAACTCACACTTACAGAGGCACAGTTTGCAGGGCAAGTCTATATGCAGAAAATATAGGTAATATCCCTTAAGTTGATTAAAATAACGAAGGTCGACCCCTGGTTTTTGGGCATTGTACGCCCACAGCGGCAAAGCCCGACCTTCAAGACCAGATTCCATCAGGAATCCCCAGGATTGTGTGCGATGCGCCTTTACTGCGGGCAAAGCCGACCTCCTCCAAGAGCCCTTCACCCGTGGGTGAGTGGGCACTGCGCACCTAATTCGGGCCCTCAAGCCTCACAGGCATGCCATTTCCGAAGGTACACCGTACATACATGCCATTTCCAAAGGAACATGTCACTGACTTCATCATACATACACTTTTCTTCTACTGGAGTCAGTTACTCAAACTTGATTCAGTGCATGGGGATCAACAACATTAAATCACCTTAGACCACTCATAACACAACAAAAGGCCGCAGTCAGAATGATAACAAATTCCCACTCTAGACAGCATACTCCACCAATATTCAAAAGTCTAAAATTACTCACCGTAAAGAACATTCATACTTACTCTTGTGCCTACTACATATATAAAACTTTACACTCTAATATAAACCCTCCGCTCAAAATTCTCCTCACCAACTTTAATAGGACCCATGACCACAACACAAGACACAGATCACTTTTTGATATACCCCGTGTTCATATCAACCTATGTAAAAATTCTATGCACATAAAGGGCCCCAGAATCTGGAATTCATTACCAGTAAATATTAAAATAATCTTGTCTGAAAATCAATTTAAGACTCAACTCAAAAACCACCTACTCACCCAAAACTAAATGATCATACTATAAACTACTTTGAAAAATGCTCATTATTACTTTCCTATACGATATTCTCAATTTTTAATAATATGTTACTATTATGTTACCCCCTACTCAATCAAAACTAAATACTCATATTATAAGTTAATGTCAAAAATGCTCAATGTTATTTTCCTTAAGATAATCTCAATTCCATATTACCATTCGAGAATCTAAACACCTGTAACAATCTAATATCATCATATAATAATTTAAACAGTAAAATTTCATCATATTGTAATTTTGAAAACAATTTTTAACTAGAATAAACTCAATAAATTTCTCTAATATTAAGTACATAGTCTTTAAGTTACTAGATTAAGCTGCCCCTAATGCCATGGCATGTCAGTGGCTCTCCTTGCACTCAATTTACATTGTAACTACCAATACCTATGTAATCTGCAATCTGCAATGAAATAAAATTTACTTTACTTTACTTTACTTATTGGTATCCCGCAGCTCGATCGCTAGCGCACTCACCTGAGGTCCGGAGTTCAAATCTCCTCTGGTACGGCTGGAAAACATTAGGGACGTGTTTCCATAAGACACCTGCTGTCCCTGTTCACCCATCAGTGTAAAATGGGTACCTAGGTGTTAGTCGACTGGTGTGGGTCGCATCCTGGGGCAAAATTGACCTAATTTGCGCGAAATGCTCAGCATAATAAATTATGTAGAGCTGGAAGATAACAGACTATGCTCGATTGGGGTAACTAGTGACATGGTCCTCAGACAAATAGAGAAATTAAAACCTAACAAATCCCCAGGCCCTGATGAACTGTTTGCAAGAGTTTTAAAGGAATGTAAAGAGGAACTTAGCAAACCTTTGGCAAATCTTTTCAATATATCACTACAAACTGGCATAGTGCCAGACAAGTGGAAAAGGGCAAATGTAATACCTATTTACAAGGCAGGTGACAGGTCCTTAGCTTCGAACTATAGACCAATAAGCCTTACCTCCATAGTTGGTAAATTTATGGAATCAATAATTGCCGAGGCAATTCGTAGCCATCTTGAAAAGCATAAATTGATTAATGAATCTCAACACGGTTTTACAAAGGGGCGTTCATGTCTTACGAATTTACTAACTTTTTCACTAAGGTGTTTGAGGAAGTAGATCATGGAAATGAATATGATATTGTGTATATGGACTTCAGTAAGGCTTTCGATAAAGTTCCACATCAGAGGCTACTGAGGAAACTTAAGGCACACGGAATAGGAGGAGAAATTTTTTCCTGGGTAGAGGCATGGTTGACTAATAGGCGGCAGAGAGTTTGCATAAATGGAGAGAAATCAGAATGGGGGCGTGTCTCAAGCGGTGTTCCACAGGGGTCAGTTTTGGGCCCCTGTTGTTTACAATTTACATAAACGACATAGATGAGGGAATAAATAGTAGCATAAGTAAATTTGCTGATGACACCAAAATAGGCCGTCCAATTCATTCAAACGAGGACATTAGAGCACTCCAGGATGATTTGAATAGACTGATGCAGTGGTCGGAGAAGTGGCAGATGCAGTTTAATGTAAACAAATGCAAAGTTCTAAATGTTGGGCAGGACAATAACCATGCCACATATAAGCTGAATAATATAGATCTTATTACTTGTAATTGCGAGAAGGATTTAGGAGTTCTGGTTAGTAGTAATCTGAAGCCTAGACAACAGTGCATAAGTGTTCGCAATAAAGCTAACAGAATCCTTGGCTTCATATCAAGAAGTATAAATAACAGAAGTCCTCAGGTTGTTCTTCAACTCTATATATCTTTGGTTAGGCCTCATTTAGATTATGCTGCACAGTTCTGGTCACCGTATTACAGAATGGATATAAATGCACTGGAAAACGTACAGAGGAGGATGACAAAGTTGATCCCATGTATCAGAAATCTTCCCTATGAGGATAGACTGAGGGCCCTGAATCTGCACTCTCTAGAAAGGCGTAGAATTAGGGGGATATGATTGAGGTGTACAAATGGAAAACAGGAATAAACAAAGGGGATGTAAATAGCGTGCTGAAAATATCCAACCAAGACAGGACTCGCAGCAATGGTTTCAAGTTGGAAAAGTTCAGATTCAGGAAGGATATAGGAAAGCACTGGTTTGGTAATAGAGTTGTGGATGAGTGGAACAAACTCCCGAGTACCGTCATAGATGCTAAGACGTTGTGTAGTTTTAAAATAGGTTAGATAAATACATGAGTGGGTGTGGATGGGTGTGAGCTTGTACTAGGTCAGATGCAGTGCTCCTTCCTTAAGTGAAAGTAACCTGACCTGTACTAATTCCTTAAGTGGAAGTGACCTGACCAGGTGGTCGGCTGGACAATTATATGAGTGGGTGCGGTTGGGTGTGAATTGGTCCTGACTAGGTTGTGCTACTAGGTCAGATGCAGTGCTCCTTCCTTAAGTGAATGTAACCTGACCTGGCTGGGTCGGGGCATTGGCTTAAGCCGTTGGAGATTTGGACCTGCCTCGCATGGGCCAGTAGGCCTGCTGCAGTGTTCCTTCTTTCTTATGTTCTTATGTTCTTATAACAAGCGGTTTTCTATATAGTAGTGTCATTGATGTCAGCTAGGACTGTATACCTTGTACATGTACTTGTAGTAAATAAAGATATTATTATTATAATTATTATTATTATTATTATTATTATTATTATTATTTTTATTAATTAATTAATTAATTAATTAATTAACTGCACTAAATTGTTAATTTTTATTCCTTCACTGATGTAGCGCTGATACAGTGAAGGGTTCTTGATCCAAGAACTAGAAACTACCATCATTTTCAATGGACCAAATCTCACTTCCTCTCTTTCTCCCTACTTCAGAATAACCCATTATGGATTTCACACTTCATCGTAAATATTTAAGTAATTAACTATGCACCTTGAAGCATCATCGTGGTAGTGTGAATGCTGCTGAAACTCAAGAACAGAAACTGGCAAGTAAAGACTGGTGAAAGTTTCCTTGAAGAACTTAAGTTTAAAATAAGAAACCTGCAGGGAACCCATGCATCTACCCTTGAAAAATTCTAGTACCAACCTGAGTGCCTATGGCAGGATGTAAATGAATGGTTCAGAGAACCGACGAGTTGGTAAATTAGACACATATGCAACACTACAACTGCTGCACCTCTCCTGTCTATAGTATATAAGCTTCCTCTACGCACATATGCTGTATTCTATTCAAGATTGATGGACTGACAACATCGACTCAAGATTGAGGGACTGACCACCTCAAACTCCTCCTGTTCTTCACGATTCTCCTTTGTATGGCCTGATGAAGCCACTGTGTGGCGAAGCGTTTCCTCAGTAAAGATACCCAAGTGTTGCATATGTGTCTAATTTACCGCCTATGGTAGGTTTAGTGTCATTCTGAAGAATGTTTTGACGGAGTGTCCCTCAGCTGGGTGTTGTGGGGTGCCCACACACTCGGCCTCAACAGCTACATTCTTCCTATTGTTATCCATGTCATCTGAGGAGTAACTACAAGATTCCTTGTTCTTCCCGGACATTTTTTCACTTGCAATTTGAGGTGAATTGAGAGTTTCTCCTTTTAAGTCATACATTGTGTTTTTTTCCGGTATAACTAAAGAAAACTGTGTATATATTTTAAAAATTAATTCGTAAAGTTTTCCCAAACTGGAAGTTCAAATCTTGAAATTCTTAAGATGATTCACAAATTTGAGTCCTTATTTTATATCTGGATATTTATGTCTGAAAAATATGATCTGTGAGAAGCCCCTTTGTTTCATTTAATGTTATCAAACTTAATCTGTAGCAAATATAAAGTTGATTGCAAGATGGTGCTTGAAATTCCTCAATAGAATATTTAAAGAATCTGAAGAAAATTCCAACTGGATAAAAAAATAGTTGACAAATTTATTAAAAATTAGTTGTTACTGAGAACTTGCTTTCGGGCTCTTGATGAATAGCAGTCCTAAATATATTTAGGTCTGCTAGTAAACACTGACTGCTAGTAAACACTGACTGCTAGTAAACACTGACTGGTTAACTTGATGGTGATCTGTTTATGGTGTAGCTACCCAAGAATTTACTTCAATACCTCAGGTACTAATCAAACACAGCCCTTCTCACTTCCAACAGAGAAATTTGTAGGATAATATATTATGCTTGTACTAGAAAACATTTCGTTGCACTATTGGTAACAGGCACTTTTGTTAATATTCCTGACTAATAAGGCAGGAGAGGCCAACACTGTATACTGTAAGTGATGTTGAGGGAGGCAGCGTCAGGACACACTGACGGAGGCAGCGTCAGGACACACTGACGGAGGCAGCGTCAGGACACACTGACGGAGGCAGCGTCAGGACACACTGACGGAGGCAGCGTCAGGACACACTGACGGAGGCAGCGTCAGGACACACTGACGGAGGCAGCGTCAGGACACACTGACGGAGGCAGCGTCAGGACACACTGACGGAGGCAGCGTCAGGACACACTGACGGAGGCAGCGTCAGGACACACTGACGGAGGCAGCGTCAGGACACACTGACGGAGGCAGCGTCAGGACCACTGACGGAGGCAGCGTCAGGACACACTGACGGAGGCAGCGTCAGGACACACTGACGGAGGCAGCGTCAGGACACACTGACGGAGGCAGCGTCAGGACACACTGACGGAGGCAGCGTCAGGACACACTGACGGAGGCAGCGTCAGGACACACTGACGGAGGCAGCGTCAGGACACACTGACGGAGGCAGCGTCAGGACACACTGACGGAGGCAGCGTCAGGACACACTGACGGAGGCAGCGTCAGGACACACTGACGGAGGCAGCGTCAGGACACACTGACGGAGGCAGCGTCAGGACACACTGACGGAGGCAGCGTCAGGACACACTGACGGAGGCAGCGTCAGGACACACTGACGGAGGCAGCGTCAGGACACACTGACGGAGGCAGCGTCAGGACACACTGACGGAGGCAGCGTCAGGACACACTGACGGAGGCAGCGTCAGGACACACTGACGGAGGCAGCGTCAGGACACACTGACGGAGGCAGCGTCAGGACACACTGACGGAGGCAGCGTCAGGACACACTGACGGAGGCAGCGTCAGGACACACTGACGGAGGCAGCGTCAGGACACACTGACAGAGGCAGGGTCAGGACACACTGACAGAGGCAGCGTCAGGACACACTGACGGAGGCAGCGTCAGGACACACTGACGGAGGCAGCGTCAGGACACACTGACGGAGGCAGCGTCAGGACATGCGAGCAGTCAGGACACACTGACAGAGGCAGCGTCAGGACCACTGACAGAGGCAGCGTCAGGACACACTGACGGAGGCAGCGTCAGGACACACTGACGGAGTGCAACATGTTGCTGCATATAATGACCACCTCTGCCAAAAATATTCATCGTGACAATACTGTTGAAGTTGTATATTACTGGTATTCAGTACCGACAAGATAATAAATTAGACACATGTGCAACATCTGCAACATCTTTACTCGTAGACGGTCCGTCAACCAGTGGATTTATCAATACATTACATGGACATAATACGAAGACTGTAAAATATATACAGGAGACAGTGGAAAATGAGGTAATCAGTCCCTCAGGTGATGAGCACCGTAGTCTAGAAGAATCTGAAGAATAGACAGGATGTTTGGTGCTTATATACTGGAGTCAGAGGAGGTGCAGCAGACTAAGATATTGTCACTTGAACTTGTTTGACCAGAGCGTTGGTAAGATGGGGAAGGAAGAAGGATAGGTAAGGATGGAAATTAGGAAAAAAGGGGGGGAGGTTGGTGAGGATGGACGATAAAAAAGGTAAGTGGCCCAACCACTTTGATGCATTATATATATATGTGTATAGTGGTATATCAAGTTAATATATCAGATAGGACATAACTTTTACCCAACAGTGTCACACAGGTATAACAAAGTTATAATTACATGACTCTGCATCGGTAAAGGGTATACTAAGTGCAATTTTTTTTTTCAATAATTGCTGAACTTAAATTCAAGGAGGATAGCAGGGCGAGTGATAGTTATAAAAACTGCTATCTAGAGATGCTGGCCGGCGTGCTTTGCAAAGGTGGTGTCCAACATTTGTATTATTGGCACTGTTACATAATTAGATGTAATGGCTGTGAAGTAAAAACAGAAATCACCAGAACTTGGGTTAGAAGTGATATCAATAGACATAAAAAGGTTCTGGTGTTACCCATTCATCTGGATCTTCTGGAAGGTCACTCAGGATCTTGGGTCTTTGAAAATCATCCTTATGTATAAATCTTCTCACTCGCTGATGTAGGGTCATCCGCTGCGTTCTGTGAGGAGCTGCATTAATAATATAGTCGGTGGTATTTGCAAAATAGGTAAGATGTTCTGTCTGGGAGATACAAGTCTTGCATGGAATATAGTTGTCTCTTCTTCAACTGATCAAACCGAACATTCATTGCAACTATGTCTTGTTGAACGTGTAGATCAGCCATTCGAATTCTATCTCTTCTCCTGGTGCCTGTAATAAAACTGAGTGCTTTGTTCTGTACTCGTTGTAGTTGAAGCATGTTGGTTTTAGTTGTTAATGACAAAGGCACACACGGATATTCAAGTAAGGGTCTTATCATCATCTTATACAGGTGTTTTTTCACGTCAGATGGAGCTGATTTAAACCTGAATAGAGTGGAAAGTCGAGCTTTGGCTACATTTATCTTTTTGGTGACATGGGAAGACGAATGAAGTATCCTGTCTATCTCATATCCCATATAGGTATATGGGTTATGAGATAGGCTATAGGTATATCTCTGATGGAGATACCCCCTTTATCTTCAATGGTGGAGGAAAAACAACCAATTGTACTGATAAGAACTTTGTCTGGGTTAGTAGTGATACGCCATTTCCTCTCCCAGTTCGCTGTTCTACGTAGTTCCGTATTCATTTTTTCTATGACCTTCTCATACTTATATTTACCTGTGACAGAGGTGGACGAAACTACATGAATTACATCATCAGTATTGTCACTGGTAGGCGGGATTTTCCAGTGGAAGTAGGTCACCACCTGCGCCTAGTCTGAGGGTCTGATTGTCTCATCTTCCACTGTCTGCTGTATATTTTTATAGTCTTCATATTATGTCCATGTAATATAGTGATAAAGCCACTGGATGGAGAAGCGTCTACAAATAAAGATACCCAGATGTTGCACATTTTTATAACTGTTCACAGTTGAAGTTAATCAGTCTGTCTTGTTAGCCGATAACTAAGTAATATCTGATTATAGAATCCAGGAAGTAATATTTATTGATTCTGCTCTGTTTATTTTTGCTGTTATTGAATAAGTTTAGTAGTAGTAGTAGTAGCAGTATTAGTAGCAGTAGTAGTAGCAGTAGCAGTAGCAGTAGTAGTAGCAGTAGTAATAGTATTGTTATCACTGTACAGGTGAAATATTGCTACCCTCCCTTTCACTCTCCTTCTTTGAATTCTTCGCTGAGAACTCGATGAGTGTCAGAGGTTCCCGACTCTTCAATGCCCTTCTTCTGTGCATAAGGAAAATTACCAACAAACCTCTGGCTGTCTTCTAGAGGGAACTGGACAAATCCCTCAAATCAGTTCCTGACCAACCGGGGTGTAGTTCGTACATTGGACTGCGTGACTGCGTGTAGCCAGCAATAACAGCCTGGTTAATCAGGTCTCCTTAATCCACCAGAAGGCCTGGTCTAGGAACTGGCCGCGAGGGCATTGGCCCCCGGAAAGTCCTTCAGGTGTCCCGTGGAAAACAGTAAAATTGGTACCTGGGTGTTAGTGGACTGGTGTGGGTCGCATCCTGGGACAAAACTGACCTAATTTACCCGAAATGCTCTGCATAACAAGCGGCTTTCTATATAGTATGTCATTGATGTCAGCTAGGCCTGTATACCTTGTACATGTACTTGTAGAAATGAAGATATATTATTATTATTATTATTATTATTATTATTATTATTATTATTATTATTATTATTATTATTATTATTATATCCTTCCCACAATCCTTCCGTCTCTCTCTTCTTCCCTCCCTCAGTCCGCCCAAGGGTTATTAAGGTTATGCCAGACTAGTGAAGTCATCTCAGGTCTGACGTAGCCATCGTTATATAAACAAACATGTTTTTTTCTGACTTGTTTGTAATGACGGATGACCCTCATCTGTGTTATCAATAAAACTCGTTCAATAAAGCAAAATCAGTTTTATTTCCCATGGAACCTAGTATATTACATTATCATCATCAGTGCTAAAAAGTGACACGTTGCAAGCAGAAGTCTTGGATGCCAACGTCTTACTGTTGACAGTAGTTAAGTCAAGGCACACGCTGCAGAAAAACATTTATTGAGACAACGTTGGGCTCTGTGTATTGCTGTATCTTTATGATAAAGCAAACGTTGTCCCAGTTAATGCTTGTTCTACGTGTGTGTTTCCCACAATACCGATGACTTGTCCACGTCCTCCTGGTCGAGGTCTGCTATTATCAGACACACTGGTTCATGTGAAAGGCAGAGACATGTCGAAAGGTGTGTATGGCAGAACTAAACATTTATTGGAAAAAAACACTTATTTTAAAAACGTTTCGCTCACCTTTCTTGCTCTTCTATAGGTGTCTAGCTCTACCAAACACTGGTGTTTTTTTTTTAATTGTCTAAATGTCGTGGCTCGATCAATTAGAGGAAAGGATCTCAAAAACAGTGAGAGATAATGAGCTTTTGTGTCATTTATCGGCAGTAAAATAGATAAACTTTAGTTATTTCTATCGTGTTTATAAGGAAGATTCAAGATTCAAGATTCAAGATTCGAGATTAAAGATTCGAGTCATATGGTGACTCGAGTGGCGCGCTCAGTGAAGAAGCCAGATATAGATACTCAGAATTCAGGAAAAAAAGGGGAATTAATGCAATTTTTTTATAAATTTCATCACACGTTGAGTTACGCCATGATAAAATTATAAAGTTAGCCAAAGAAAGTATCCCAAAGGAAAATGTTGAATATAGCTTTTGTATGTGTGTCTAGCATTTAAGAAATGCTAGACACAGGAAAACAGATAGAACACTGAGTAGATCCGTCACTCATTACGATAACATGAATGTTAATAAGTACATTTATGGAGCAACTTACAATGTAAACAGATTGATTGATGATATAGTAGCCAGGCTTAGGCATGGTCACAGGAACTTCTGGCAGACACACTCGTGATGATCAAACTCAACTCAACGTACGTGGTCAGCCTTACGGTCACTGTCTTGAACACTATGTGCTTAATTGTCCACTTGCTGAGGTATATAGAGATAGTATA
This sequence comes from Cherax destructor, assembly GCA_009830355.1. Lineage (NCBI taxonomy): Eukaryota > Metazoa > Arthropoda > Malacostraca > Decapoda > Parastacidae > Cherax > Cherax destructor. Next base: position 17,797 of record WNWK01004714.1, read on the forward strand.
ATAACCTACGTAATATGTGTACTCACCGATTTGTGGTTGCAGGGGTTGAGTCACAGCTCCTGTCACTGCTTCTTCACTGGTCGCTACTGGTATCGATATGTTCACTTATTTGTACTCACCTATTTGTGGTTTCAGGGGTCGATTCACAGCTCCTGGCCCCGCCTCTTCGCTGATCGTTACTAGGTCCACTTCCTGCTCCATGAGCTTTATCGTACCTCTTCTTAAAGCTATGTATCCTGCCTCTACTACATCCAGATTGTACCACTTCTTGACAGTTCTATAACTCTGTGTGTGTACTCACCTAATTGTGGTTGCAGGGTCGAGACTTAGCTCCTGGCCCCGCCTCTTCGCTGTCCGCTACTGGGTCTCTGCTCTCCATGCTCCATGAGCTTTATCATACCTTGTCTTAAAACTATGTATGGTTCCCGCCTCCACTATATCGTTCTCTAGACTATTCCACTTCCTGACTACTCTGTGGCTGAAGAAATGCTTCCTAACATCCCTTTGACTCATCTGAGTCTTCAGCTTCCAGTTGTGTCCCCTTGTTTCTGTGTTCCCTCTCTGGAACATCCTGTCACTGTCTACCTTGTCGATTCCCCGCAGTATTTTGTATGTCGTTATCATGTCTCCTCTGACCCTTCTTTCCTCCAGTTTTTGTGTGTGTGTGTTCGGCTGTGTATAAAAGTACTTCATCCAAATCATTTAAATACGATACAATTGTCATGGACTGCTAGTTATCACTGGCTGATAAGGCGTCATCCGGAGACAGTCACCAGTGATGTGCTGGATGCAGGGGAGAGCTCACTCAGGTGTGTGTGCGGGATGCACACAGATGCTGCTACGTAACAGTCAAGCAAAGTAGCGCCAGCAGCACCACAACAGCAGCAGTGGCAGCAGCAGTGGCAGCAGCCGCTGAGAGAAAGCTAACCTGAGGTAACTTATTCTCCAAGAAATCAACAAAAGAAACACAAAAAATTATCGTATCTGCTAAGAGAGGGAAGGAAAAAAAATAGAAGTTATAAAAAAGGATAATAGCCGATACAGTGACGAAGGAAAAGGCGTTTTGTTCACCTTCAGTGAATAAATGTTATTTTTAGAACAATATCAAGTGTTCAAAAATATTCTGGCGTTCAAAATCGAAATATCACCTTTCTTCCCATCTCGTTCCTCTGACATTTTCGACACATTCCAGCAGTTCAAGTGTCCCTCCTTCAGTAAATGTCCCAGGATTCCCACCGAACTCTAGCTCAGGCACCAAGAATTGTTCAAGAGCGAGTCTTAGGACCAAGTGTTCGAATTACGAAACACATGGGCCAAGAACAATGCATATTGTTTAATCGGGAGTTTATTAACATTAAGTTCCATAACCAAGAATTGGTCAACACCAAGCCCAGGGACCCCTAGACGGTCAACACCAAGCCCAGGGACCACTAGACGGTCAACACCAAGCCCAGGGACCACTAGACGGTCAACACCAAGCCCAGGGACCACTAGACGGTCATCATCAAGCCCTGGGACCACTAGACGGTCAACACCAAGCCCAGGGACCACTAGACGGTCAACACCAAGCCCAGGGACCCCTAGACGGTCAACACCAAGCCCAGGGACCACTAGACGGTCAACACCAAGCCCAGGGACCACTAGACGGTCATCATCAAGCCCTGGGACCACTAGACGGTCAACACCAACCCCAGGGACCACTAAACGGTCAACACCAAGCCCAGGGACCACTAGACGGTCATCACCAAGCCCAGGACCACTACACGGTCAACACCAACCCCAGGGACCACTAGACGGTCAATACCAAGCCCAGGGACCACTAGACGGTCATCACCAAGCCCAGGATAACTACACGGTCAACACCAAGCCCAGGGACCACTAGACGGTCAACACCAAGCCCAGGGACCACTAGACGGTCAACACCAACCCCAGGGACCACTAGACGGTCATCACCAAGCCCAGGGACCACTAGACGGTCAACACCAAGCCCAGGGACCACTAGACGGTCAACACCAAGCCCAGGGACCACTAGACGGTCAACACCAAGCCCAGGGACCACTAGACGGTCAACACCAAGCCCAGGGACCCCTAGACGGTCATCACCAAGCCCAGGGACCACTAGACGGTCAACACCAAGCCCAGGGACCACTAGACGGTCAACACCAAGCCCAGGGACCACTAGACGGTCAACACCAAGCCCAGGACCACTAGACGGTCATCACCAAGCCCAGGGACCATTAGACGGTCATCACCAAGCCCAGGGACCACTAGACGGTCACACAGCAAGCTCAGGGACCACTAGACGGACATCACCAAGCCCAGGGACCACTAGACGGACATCACCAAGCCCAGGGACCACTAGACGGTAATCACCAAGCCCAGGGACCACTAGACGGTCATCACCAAGCTCAGGGACCACTAGACGGTTATCATCAAGCCCAGGGACCACTAGACGGTCATCACCAAGCCAGGGACCACTAGACGGTCATCATCAAGCCCAGGGACCACTAGACGGTCACACCAAGCCCAGGGACCACTAGACGGTCAACACCAAGCCCAGGGACCACTAGACGGTCAACACCAAGCCCAGGGACCACTAGACGGTCAACACCAAGCCCAGGGACCACTAGACGGTCAACACCAAGCCCAGGGGACCACTAGACGGTCATCATCAAGCCAGGACCACTAGACGGTCATCATCAAGCCAGGACCACTAGACGGTAACACCAAGCCCAGGGACCACTAGACGGTCATCATCACAGCCCAGGGACCACTAGACGGTCATCATCAAGCCCAGGGACCACTAGACGGTCATCATCAAGCCCAGGGACCACTAGACGGTAACACCAAGCCCAGGGACCACTAGACGGTCATCACCACTAGCTGGTCACACTAGCTCATCGCCACTAGCTGGTCACACACAAGCCCAGAGACCACGAGCTGGTCACATACAAGCCCAGAGACCACGAGCTAGTCACATACAAGCCCAGAGACCACGAGCTAGTCACATGCCACAAGCCCAGAGACCACGAGCTAGTCACATACAAGCCCAGAGACCACGTGCTGGTCACATACAAGCCCAGAGACCACGAGCTAGTCACATACAAGCCCAGAGACCACGAGCTAGTCACATACAAGCCCAGAGACCACGAGCTAGTCACATACAAGCCCAGAGACCACGTGCTGGTCACACACAAGCCCAGAGACCACGAGCTGGTCACATACAAGCCCAGAGACCACGAGCTAGTCACATACAAGCCCAGAGACCACGAGCTAGTCACATACAAGCCCAGAGACCACGAGCTAGTCACATACAAGCCCAGAGACCACGTGCTGGTCACATACAAGCCCAGAGACCACGAGCTGGTCACATACAAGCCCAGAGACCACGAGCTGGTCACATACAAGCCCAGAGACCACGAGCTGGTCACATACAAGCCCAGAGACTAGGACTCACTCAACCTCGTGGATCTTGCTTCACCCGTTGGTCGAGTCTTGCACAGGAAGGAACTGCAATAGAGTCAACAAGATGAGAATGTTGAGTACTAGAACTCTAGCCCTCGTGGTACTGGTACTCTCCTATGTTACCCCATCTACCATAGCTTCAGGTACGTATGTGTGTGTTATTATTATTATTATTTTTATATTCAGTAAGAAGCGCTAGCCATGTATGGGTCATGAGCTTACTAGAGAGTACGGAGGGGAATTGTGGAGTTCACTTTTGTAAGAACGCTGAAGACTGATTGTTTTCACTTGAATGTCTACACTCTCGGGAAGCAGTAAAGTACAAATATTTTCTAAATTTTCGTTTCATTGTGTTCACTGTATTCCAGTTATTTCTACTGTGTTTACAAGGAAGATTAAAGTTAACTGCTGACGCTACCTTAGGTTATTGTGCGTTAATGCTATGCAGTGCCGACAAGACGGTGAATAAGCTACATGCGCAACGCATGCGTATTATTTTTCTGTATTGGATTGACGTCTCTAACGGCTGGCGAAACGTCTCCACGGCGAAGAATCTACCCAAGTGTTGCTCGTGTGTCTTATACATCTATGTGTCGGTGTTCTATGCCACTAGCGATAGTAGTTCGATCCCTAGTGCACTCAGCTCACACAGTTTTGTCCGGGGGTTGATCCCCGGTACGGCTGGATAACATTAGGAAGCGTTTCCGGTGCAACTTTAGCTACTCTGCTGTAGTGTTCGTAGTCTACGCTGTGAACTGACCTTTATCGTGCGCTCTACCTTTTATGTTATGATTTTTTTTACCTGTGCTGACCTTTTTTACCCTTTTAACATGAGTACTCCTAACCTAACCAAGGTTAGGTTAGTGCTAACCTATCCAAACCTAACCTAACCTATCCAAACCTAACCTAACCTATCCAAACCTAACCTAACCTAGGTTAGGTTAGCACTAACCTAGTAAACCGCACGGTGAAGTAGCACCGTCTTTCTCAAGACACCTGTTGTCCATGTTCACCCATCAGTAATATAGGTACCTGGGTGTTAGTCGACTGGTGTGGGTCGCATCCTGGGACAAAACTGACCTAATTTGCCCGAAATGCTCTACATAACAAGTGGCTTTCTATATAGTATGTCATTGATGTCAGCTAGGCCTGTATACCTTGTACTTCTAGAAATAAAGACATTATTATTTTTTTTTATTATTATTATTATTATTATTATTATTATTATTATTATTATTATTATTATTATATGTGTCTGAAACACTATTTTGAAATCTAGTAGAGAGAAATTTTATGTTTCTACGTCGGGTTGCGTGCGGCCAACAGTAACAGCCTGGTTAATCAGGCCCTGATTCACCATGAGGCCTGGTCACATACCGGGCCGCGGGGGCGTTGATCCCCGAAACCCTCTCCAGGTATACTCCAGGTAAGGCTGAGGGACTGATCCCCTCACACTCCCTTCGCGTTTTCATTAAGCCTGAAGGGCTTAACCGCCTCAAAGTTCTTCTTGCCGAATAAGACAAGCAAAAATTTGTGTATGCAATAATTTCGAAAAATCATTCTGAACCTAACGAAAAAAATATATTTCATTGTGTTTGTTTATTATTAAATTATTGTAAACTTATCTGAAATATATTTGGTTGGATTAGGCTAAATTAAATTGCGTTTGTTATAATAAGGTTAGATAAGTTTTCTAATGTTCTTTTGGCACACAATTATTACTTTTTACGTTAACATAAATGAAAAAAAATTATATATCTTTAAACGTATAAGAGAATTATATATATATATATATATATATATATATATATATATATATATATATATATATATATATATATATATATATATATATATATATTCAAGACAACCACTATGAAAAAAATAGAGAATTCCAAGCGCTTTCGTGGCTACTCACATTATCAAGGAACTATAACAGCAAACATGACAAGAAGGCTTATATAAGGGGCGAGACTACACCTCACAGTCACATCACACTAACAAAGACAACACCTCACAGTAGCGTAACATCTCACGACTCTGTGAAGAGGAACATAAGAAAGGACCTGAAACTCTTCCCAAGAATTAAGATTAGTCCAATTTATCATTAAATTCTTCCCAAATTTTATTAATTATAAATGAATCCAATTTATATAATCCAAAAGAAATATTCATATTATTTTCAAAACTGCTTTTAATGAAACATGATTCTATTATATTTCTCTCAACCATGGACTTGCTTGATACAACCTTCTCAGCATTTTGAAAATCAATTGGATGGTTAAAATCTTCACATGAATAAATAGAGCATTAGAATCTTGTCCAGTTCTAATGCTATATTTATGTTGTTTTAATCTTAGTTCAAGACTTTTACCAGTTTGACCATAATAAACTTTATCGCATATTTTACAGGGAATCTTATAGACACATCCGTCAGCATTTTGGGGGAATTTTTTTTCAAAAGTCTTTTTACTGTATCAAGATTTTTAAATACAACTTTGATATTAAAATTCTTAAGAAAGGAAGGCATATCAACAAAGTTTTCATGGTAAGGGAGAACCAACATATTTTTGGTTGAATAAGGTTGGTTGTCCCTTTTGGATTGTAAAAGTATTCCTAGCTATTTTAAAAGATTTATCAATTATGTTTCTTGGGTATTTTAAATCATTAGCTATTTCATAAATTTTAGAGATTTCTTCATCTATGAACTCTGGACTACAAATACGTAAAGCTCTCAAAAACATTGAAGAAAAAACCGACACTTTAACTCTATCTTGATGTGAAGAGTAATAGTGTACATAGGAACAATTATTTGTAGGTTTTCTGTAAATTTTAAATTTAAAATCAATGTTACCCTTAATAATAAAAACATCTAGGAAGGGCAATGAGTTATTTACTTCGAATTCAACAGTAAAATTTATAGAATGAGCTAAGCTATTTAATTTAACAAGGAAATGGTTTATATCTACATTCTTAGGCATAAGGCACAAAATATCATCAACATATCTATACCACTTAGCTCTATTGGGAAGGATAGTGTTAAGCAATCTTGTTTCGAAAAATTCCATATATAAGTTACTAAGAACAGGTGAAAGAGGATTTCCCATTGCCATACCAAACTTCTGAGTGTAAAACTCATCATTAAATACAAATTTTGCATCAACAATACAAAGTTTAATAAGTTTAATGATAGTAGGAACTGGCAATGGTAAATCATAATTAACCAATTCTTCAGATAAGAAACTTAGTAAATCATCAACTGGAACTTTTGTAAACAAGGAGGTAACATCAAAACTAACCATATTGAAATCATTTAAATCAGTCAAGGTGCTTAATTTATCAACTAAATCTAAGTTGTTTTTAACATTAAAATTAGAAATTTTTCCAACAATTGGGCTCAAAATATCAACAAGCCATTTAGAAAGTTTATAAGAAACTGAACCTATAGAGCTAATAATTGGTCTAACAGGATTACCAGGTTTGTGTGTTTTTATTAATCCATACATATAAGGTAAAGATGGATTAGTGGAAGTAAATTTTTAATTAATTCATCTTTGCCCTTCAATAGATGTTTTATTGTTTTATTGAAATTGCTGTTAACAGTTTCTAAGGGATTCTTTCTAAGTTTAGAATAGGTTTCAAAATCATCTAGGAGGTTATTCATTTTATCTTGGTAATCGGTTTCTTTCATAATTACAATTGCATTAATTTTATCTGCTTTAGTAAGACGCAAATTTTTATTATTCAAAAGTGAATCATAAGACTTAAAAAATCTTTGAGGGCAATTGGGAATATTTTGTTTTAACATTGAGCTATATACCATCCCCTTACTAATATTAATTTCATCAGTGGATAAATCAGAGGATTTTTCTAAATTACAAAAGGCTTTTGCAATTTCAACATTATTAAGTTTTTTTGAAGTTGCAAAACTTAAACCGAAACCAAGAGCAGCAGTACTATTTTTATCTAATATTTCATCTGATAAGTTAATTACAAAATTGTTATTAGCGTGCTTTGTCCAATCACTATTTTCAATTAAATTATCTAATTTTCTTTGTAGTTTGTTTTTGAGATTATTACAAATTCTTCTGAGTTTATTATAGCAATGATCCAACATACTATGTTGCCATTCTGATGGAATAGCTTGATAAAAGGAGTATTTTTTGTTTCTCAATATTTTGAATGCTTCTTTCTCCTGTATTTTAGTAATTTCAATATGTTTCTGAAGAATAATTCTCATAAAATCATCAAAAGGACGATCTCTCATGTCAAGGAGTCTATTTGGTAAAAGAGATTTAGGCAAAACTTGTTCATTCAAACAGTCTTTTAAAAAATTAAGTCGAATTTTTAGCTTATGTGACTTGATCAGTGCAGAAGAAAAATGGGAAACAAAAGAAATATGATTAGGAAAGCTTACCGAGAACATTGTGAAGAGTCGTGTGGTATCCATTGAGAGATTTTAACCATCCAATTGATTTTCAAAATGCTGAGAAGGTTGTATCAAGCAAGTCCATGGTTGAGAGAAATATAATAGAATCATGTTTCATTAAAAGCAGTTTTGAAAATAATATGAATATTTCTTTTGGATTATATAAATTGGATTCATTTATAATTAATAAAATTTGGGAAGAATTTAATGATAAATTGGACTAATCTTAATTCTTGGGAAGAGTTTCAGGTCCTTTCTTATGTTCCTCTTCACAGAGTCGTGAGATGTTACGCTACTGTGAGTTGTAGTCTTTGTTAGTGTGATGTGACTGTGAGGTGTAGTCTCGCCCCTTATATAAGCCTTCTTGTCATGTTTGCTGTTATAGTTCCTTGATAATGTGAGTAGTCACGAAAGCGCTTGGAATTCTCTATTTTTTTCATAGTGGTTGTCTTGCATATTTTGATATCACCTGTTTACTGTGATCTTTTTGCATATATATATATATATATACGTATATGGTTTCTAATACGGCGCAACACCTGCGGTTATTTACACAAAAACATTTACTGTGTAAATATGATACTGTGGTGTCGACATACTTCATATTTACAATGGAGAAATCTGCGTTAATCACTATTTATCAGTCAGATAATGTGAACTATGTAAATCAATTAGTTGTTTATACAATGGTATGTGTGGAACAGTTATTATTATCATTGTTTTATTATTATTATTATTATTATTATTATTATTATTACATTATAATTATTATTATTACATTATAATTATTATTATTACATTAAATTATTAGTAGTAGTAGTAGTATTATATTATTATTATTCGTGGTAGTAATAGTAGCAATAGTAGCAGTAGTAATAATAGCAGTATACCTGGAGAGGGTTCCAGGGGTCAACGCCCCCGCGGCCCGGTCTGTGACCAGGCCTCATGGTGGATCAGGGCCTAATCAACCAGGCTGTTACTGATGGCCGCACGCAACCCGACGAACGAACCACAGCCCGGCTGGTCAGGTACTGACTTTAGGTGCCTGTCCAGCGCCGAGTAGTAGCAGTTAGTAGTAGTAGTAGCAGCAGCAGTAGTAGCAGCAGTAGTAGCAGCAGCAGCAGTAATAGTAGCAGCAGTAGTAGCAGCAGTAGTAGCAGCAGCAGTAGTAGCAGCAGCAGTAGCAGCAGCATCAGTAGTAGTAGCAGCAGCAGTAGTAGTAGCAGCAGTAGTAGCAGCAGCAGTAGTAGTAGCAGCAGTAGTAGCAGCAGCAGTAGTAGCAGCAGCATCAGTAGTAGTAGCAGCAGTAGTAGCAGCAGCAGTAGTAGCAGCAGCATAGTAGTAGTAGCAGCAGTAGTAGCAGCAGTAGTAGTAGCAACAGCAGTAGTAGTAGTAGCAGCAGTAGTAGCAGCAGCATCAGTAGTAGTAGCAGCAGTAGCAGCAGCAGTAGTAGTATTTATATAATGAGTATCGTCAATAATAATAATAATAATAATAACGGAGGGAGGTTCAGTATAAATTACTTGGTATTGTTATCGTTATCAGCGTCTGGGGGAGGAACAAAGCTTCTAGGTGGCGATACTGACGCAGTTTTCCTTCCCCGGGAGAGATGATTCATACTGACGGGGCCGTCCTGGGGCACTTCTCTGTCATAGGGAAATGACAGGCAGTGAGGACTGTCAGAGTTGTTCTTGACGGAATGAATATAAGGGACCCCAGTGGAAATAAGTCACTCTTTGACTTTTTTGGGTTATCCTAGGTTCTCTACACATATGCTGCTATGTATGATAATCTATGTATCTCTGTAACTGTATTTGTGTATATCTGAATAAACTTACTCACTTACTTACCCCAGCATGTCTTCCTTATTTGTTTTGCTTCTACTGATTCATTTCTTTTCTTCCTACAAATTCCTCGATACTCTCGTGGCTTCCTTCTCTTGTCTATTTCATAATTCATCAACCTGCTAACACGTTCGCTACTAGTGTCTAAATGCATTTATTTTTATCATCCTTCTTCAACTTTCGTGGCCTTATTCTTTCCCGTGTTTAGTTTCGATTTCCATCTTCTCCGCACCCAAACTCCGCCACTAATTTAGTGCAACTGTTCTTCGGAATATCCCAAAAGCACTGCATCATCAGCGAACAACAACTGATTCGTTATTTAAGACTATATCTCTATGTATCACTCAAGTGTTTCCTTTTTGCCGCCCCGAACTACGTGGCATTACTCATCTCTGTCTCCTCCTCTCTTACCTTAACTTAAACCTCACTCTTCTCATAAAACTTCATATGTTTTAACAAATTACCACCTGTTCGATGCATTTTCCACTCCTGCTTCATTGTTCCCTGTTGTAGGCCTTTTCCACATACATAAATTCAACACGGTTTCTTTTTCTTTTACAAAACAGTTTTACTGGCTAAGAGCTTTTTTTTTTACAGCTGAATTTTACAGGCTAAGAGGTCTTATTTTTTACACAAATCAAATTTTACAGGCTAAGAGCCGTTATGGTACCTCAGCTTATTTCAAACCCCAGCCCTATCTGAGGTATACTGCCACATCCACCCCAGGATGCCACCCACACCAGTCGACTAACACCCAGGTACCTATTTATTCCTAGGTGAACAGGAGCAGCAGGTGTAAGGAAACATGCCCAACGTTTTCACCCGTACAAGGGGATCGAACCTCGGCCACTCAGTGTGTGACCTGAGTGCGCTACCAACAGAGCCACGGGACACCTTTTACTCAAACACTTGACTTCCTTTCAAAATTCACCATGTTCCTCTGCCACTAAGATACATTCGATTTTGTTTGTAAAAACACAAGAAAGGCATCATATAGGACGAAGACTGGGAGTTTCCTAACTTATACATCGTTAGATATGAGCTCAGCTTATGCCTAGGCATGATTGTGGCTCTTTACACTGCAAATCATTATTGTTATTACACACTGTAAACTATCTATGTAAATAGGACTCCCTGCAACATGTCAATCACATTGTAAACTTGCAAAGAAATAAAAAATTGAATTTGGATTTGAAGTCAAGTTATCGTACTTTATTCCTATAATTATATATTAAATGTATATTTTAATTGACCCTCATGCAACATTTATAATATAATGATAATGATTTAGGCTTGATGTTTAATGTCTGCATATCCATAGGGCAAGATACTCAATATTTTCTCACATAATTGCAGCTATAAGCGATTTGGACACACTGAAGGAAGTCCAGAATGCCCTGAACCACGCCAGTACGTCTGTGGACGGACTCATCCACCTGGTTAATGAGTTTGTTACTACCACTACTGAAGGGACTCCGCCAACCACCTCCCCACCACACACGTCCACCCTCACTATTTACACCAGTGAAGACAATACAGACACAACAGAAACATCTACAAATATTTCTCCAACAATATTTACTAAAGCAACAACACCGACTGAGGAGACTAGTGATACATCTTCAACAAGTACAACTTCTCTAACATCACCCACAACTAGTTCAACAACATCTACTACAGCAGAATTATTGTCTACGTCTACAGAACCACCAACAACTTATTCAACATCTGCTACAACAGAACTATTTACTAAGTCTACAACAACTACTTCAACAGCATCTGCTACAGAAAAACTGTTGGCTGCGTCTACGATACTATCAGATGTTGATGCCATCATTGAGAGTGTTGACCAGGAAGGAGGCGTGATGAGGCTCTATCAGCAGAAGCAGAAGAATTCCAACTCACTACAAGTCCTCCACGACAGGACAATCATAGAGGAACGATATGGGTGGAGAGCTAGGTCGCCCCTTTTTTTCTCAACTGGCCGTGTTGATGCGGTCAGACGACTAGCAAAAGATGCAAAGTGGATTGAAAGCATGAACAATGAAGCTGGAATTGTGGATGAATTGACACAGTTGGAAACCGAGACATCAATTGCCGAAAGTGATACTACGGCAAGCGGAACCATAACGACAGATATGACAAATGACGTTGTGACATCAAGCACGACAGATGACTCTATCGGAACAAGCATAGCAGGTGAGACTGACACATCAAGCACGACAGATGACTCTATCGGAACAAGCATAGCAGGTGAGACTGACACATCAAGCACGACAGATGACTCTATCGCAACAAGCATAGCAGGTGAGACTGACACATCAAGCACGACAGATGACTCTATCGGAACAAGCATAGCAGGTGAGACTGACACATCAAGCACGACAGATGACTCTATCGGAACAAGCATAGCAGGTGAGACTGACACATCAAGCACGACAGATGACTCTATCGCAACAAGCATAGCAGGTGAGACTGACACACCAAGTATGACAGAATCTTCAGAGTCATCAACATCAGACAAATCTGTCTTGCCGTGGTGGGATCGAGTAAAGCAGCACCTGACTAGCATCGATAAAGTGACAGGAGAGATAATGAGCGGAGCAGTGGACACCGAGCACGCCTACCACCTGGACCAGGAGGCCACGGCTCTGGACGCTCTGGTGAAGGAAGGTGACGATGATCACAGTCAGGTGCTGCACCTCACCGACGAGGACCTGGACTTCATTCACACTGTGAACGATAACGTCAAGAACGTAACGAAGTACATCAACGACCAGGTGACGATAGCTAAGGTGAGTAGGAGAGGAGAGACAGACAATTATTATTCTAATTATATTTATGGGGAATCGCTAAATCCGTAAGAATGAGATTCAATCGCCTAAGAGAATGATAATTATAATACCCTGAATCAGGAACCCTTCAGCATCAAGGGATAACCTTTGAAGCGATATAGATATGATTATTATTATTATTATTATATTCCTGGGGAATCGCTAAACTTGTAGGGGTCATACAGCTCCTGGGGAATGAGAGATAATCAGGCTTAATCCGAGGAAGAAGAGGGTAGCTCTAAATCCTTGTACCAAGAAGCCATCGGCAGCATCAAGGCAGGCTCCTTCAAAGGTGTATCAGGCAGTCATTACAGACACAAGCTGGCCAACAAGGTCCGGCAGCCAGCTTGCACTTGTCATGTCCGGCCCAAGAGCCTTTAATGTGTACAAGGAGCTACGTATTAACATCAGAATAATCAACATGTTGCCAAGAATATTGTTGGTCACTGGAGGCAGTTGTTGCAGCCTCTTGATCTGAAGGCGAAATTGTTTCCCTTACTTTCTTATCCACTTGCTTTCTTACTTACTTTCTTATCCACTTGCTTTCTTACTTACTTTCTTATTGTCTTACCTATATATTTACTTGCTTACTTACTTATCTACTTACTTTCTTATATGTTCACTTATTTACTTATCTGCTTAGTCTGTGCAAGTTGTATCATGTACTTGTAGAAATAAATATTATCATATTATTACGTATTATTATTATTATTATTATTATTATTATTATTATTATTATATTATATATTAATTATATTGTTGTTGTGTTGTTGTTACAAGACTCATGAGTTGATAGTGCCATCAAGTCTTGTATGTCTTACTTATTATTATTACTTATTGTTGCTTTTTTGTTCTTACCTACTATCTAGTTATTATTACTTGATTTACTAGCTTACTTACTGCTACTTATTTACTAGCTTACTTATTTACTAGCTTACTTATTACTTACTATTTACTAGCTTACTTATTACTACTTACTATTTACTAGCTTACTTATTTACTAGCTTACTTATTTACTAGCTTACTTATTTACTAGCTTACTTATTTACTAGCTTACTTATTTACTAGCTTACTTATTTACTAGCTTACTTATTTACTAGCTTACTTATTTACTAGCTTACTTATTTACTAGCTTACTTATTTACTAGCTTACTTATTTACTAGCTTACTTATTTACTAGCTTACTTATTTACTAGCTTACTTTTACTAGCTTACTTATTTACTAGCTTACTTATTTACTAGCTTACTTATTTACTAGCTTACTTATTTACTAGCTTACTTATTTACTAGCTTACTTATTTACTAGCTTACTTATTTACTAGCTTACTTTATTTACTAGCTTACTTATTTACTAGCTTACTTATTTACTAGCTTACTTATTTACTAGCTTACTTATTTACTAGCTTACTTATTTACTAGCTTACTTATTTACTAGCTTACTTATTTACTAGCTTACTTATTTACTAGCTTACTTATTTACTAGCTTACTTATTTACTAGCTTACTTATTTGCAGGCGGACGAGACGGAGTTGATAGCGAGTCTTACATGTCTGAGTGTGTTGTTCGTGGTGGTGCTGGTGGCCCTGGTTGTCTCCCTGGTCAGACCAGCCTCGCCCTCCTGTGGTCTTCCCAAGACTCAATACCAGAGCAAGTAAGTCACCTTTAGCTTGGTTGTTAGTGGGATGAGATTATTATTATTATTATTATAATCAAACAGAAGCGCTAAACCACAGGGGTCATACAGCTAGTGGGATGAGAGAGAAAGAAGACAGAGCTGAGGTAGGTAAAACAGCTCTTAGCTTGTGAATAAAGTTAGGAGGGACCTCAACGAAATGTGTTTCAACAATCAGTTGTGTTTATATGTCTTTTATACCCACATCTGCATGATAATAATAATAATAATAGTTTTATCATTATTATTATTTGTATTATTGTTTATTATTATTATTTATTATTATTATTATTATTATTATTATTATTATTATTATTATTATTATTATTATTATTATTTACTATTGAATGATAGATTGAATGAATGACGGTGAATGTGTTTTTTCTTCTTTCTGAATATGGAAAAGAGCAAAGTGATGAGAGTAAGAGTCTAGACTCTAGACAATGAAAGACTAAGAGTGAGTTAAGGAGGGATTATGGAGGGAGTGGATGTCGGAGAGAGGGATTATGGAGGGAGTGGATGTCGGAGAGAGGGATTATGGAGGAGTGGATGTCGGAGAGGATTATGGAGAGTGGATGTCGGAGAGAGGGATTATGGAGGGAGTGGATGTCGGAGAGGGATTATGGAGGAGTGGATGTCGGAGAGGGATTATGGAGGGAGTGGATGTCGGAGAGAGGGATTATGGAGGGAGTGGATGTCGGAGAGAGGGATTATGGAGGGAGTGGATGTCGGAGAGAGGGATTATGGAGGGAGTGGATGTCGGAGAGAGGGATTATGGACGGAGTGGATGTCGGAGAGAGGGATTATGGACGGAGTGGATGTCGGAGAGAGGGATTATGGAGGGAGTGAATGTCGGAGAGAGGGATTATGGAGGGAGTGGATGTCGGAGAGAGGGATTATGGAGGGAGTGGATGTCGGAGAGAGGGATTATGGAGGGAGTGGATGTCGGAGAGAGGGATTATGGAGGGAGTGGATGTCGGAGAGAGGGATTATGGAGGGAGTGGATGTCTTCAGATATATTTGGGAGTGAACTTGCAGGTGAATGGGTCTATGAAAAATGGGGTGAAAAATGGTGTGTTGAATTATCTGTGGAAAGCAGCTTAAGATAAGATTTTTTAACCCCGGAGGGTTAGCCACCCAGGATAACCCAAGAAAGTCAGTGCGTCATCGAGGACTGTCTGTCTTATTTCCATCGATGTCCTTAAATCTCGTCCCCCAGGATGCGACCCACACCAGTCGACTAACACCCAGGTACCTACTTGCTTGTTAGGTGAACTGGAGAACAGGTGTAAGAAAACAAGCCCAACGTTTTCACCCGTGCCGGGGATCGAACCACGGACACTCAGCGTGTCAGGCGAGAGTGCTGCCAACCAAGCCACAAGAATGTGAGGCATGGGTTTTGAACATGATTATGAGGAGGCTGGAGGCAGCGATGTCATGTTTGAGATCAATGTATGGTGTGAATATCATGAAGAGAAGTCGGAGATTAGAAATTAATAGGTGATGTAGAATTCCCAATAATTCAGCTATAAGCTGAATTATTGGGCTGTTGAGGTGGTTTAGATATAAAGAGGTTGACATAGTGAGTGTATAAATCTGGGATGTAAGGTAGGAACGATAGGGGGTCATCCCAGGAATGGTTGGAGGGAGGGAGTACAAAAGGCTATGAGTTTTAGGGGCTTGAGCATCCAGCAGGCTTTCCTGAGCATGTTAGATAGGAGTGGATTTTTTCATGGACGCGCTGTTGGAATGTGAGCAGGGTAACTTTTATGAAGGGATTTCAGGGAAAATCAGTCAGTCGGACTTGAGTCCTGGAGGTGGGAAGGGCAGTGCCTTTACCCTGAAGGAGGGGTATTACCTGGAGTATACCTGGAGAGGGTTTCGGGGATCAACGCCCCCGCGGATCGGTCTGGGGATATTGCAGTCAGAGGGTAGTCTGTGATGTTAGCAAGCTTCTGGGAAGACAGCCATTGAGTGAGCGATGGTGAATGTGTTTTCTTCCGTGGGTCACCTTGCCATAGCGAGACCGGCCGTTGAGTGAAAAATAATAATGATAATACTGTTGTCATTAATTATCTTCTTATTCTTTGTGTACAGGAGTGGAGGGCAAGGCGAGTCAATGGCCGAGACTCCGGACTTACCTAATGCTTTATATGTGCAGCATAGTCAGCTCTACTCAGACCCATACAGAGACCAAACAACCGTGGTCTAGCTCAGACCCATACAGAGACCAAACAACCGTGGTCTAGCTCAGACCCATACAGAGACCAAACAACCGTGGTCTAGCTCAGACCCATACAGAGACCAAACAACCGTGGTCTAGCTCAGACTCATACAGACCAAACAACCGTGGTCTAGCTCAACCCATACAGACCAAACAACCGTGGTCTAGCTCAGACCCATACAGAGACCAAACAACCGTGGTCTAGCTCAGACCCATACAGAGACCAAACAACCGTGGTCTAGCTCAGACCCATACAGAGACCAAACAACCGTGGTCTAGCTCAGACCCATACAGACCAAACAACCGTGGTCTAGCTCAGACCCATACAGAGACCAAACAACCGTGGTCTAGCTCAACCCATACAGACCAAACAACCGTGGTCTAGCTCAGACCCATACAGAGACCAAACAACCGTGGTCTAGCTCAGACCCATACAGAGACCAAACAACTGTGGTCTAGCTCAGACCCATACAGAGACCAAAGTTGGTCTGGTAAACAGTGCCGTTATCACTGAGACTAATTAATTCATCTGCTTGAAAATAAATCGCATTTGTTAACGAATACCAGATGCTCTAAACCCGTATGGGTAATGCAGCTTAGAAAGCTAACATCCCAAACATTGTGTAATAATATCATATGTAACTACAGTCCTGAATTATTATAAACCTGTATATATAATTTATTATTATTATTATTATTATTATTATTATTATTATTATTATTATTATTATTATTACTATTATTAATCGGAAAGCGGTAAACCCGTCAGAATAATAATACTAAAATATCTACAACCCAGAGACTAAATTATTAACATCGTTATTAATAACGCTATTAACATAGTTATTAATATCGCTGTTGAGAGTTGCCAAGAGCCATGTCAGAGTGTCAAGAAAGATTAATTAGGGTAATATAAGAATTGATGGATACCTTATTCCCAACAAAGGGGATATTATAATTATTGTATTCAGGTTCGATCCGAGGAATGAAGAACCCCTTACCAGCCTCAATGAACTCCCCCCATCCCCCTTGATTGGAACATTTTGGGTTAATGTGGTTTAAAGCCTATTGGTTCAGGTCAGCCTTTTGTTGGCCAGATATTGCTTTAGTGTTACTTTTTTTATAGGCCTAATTAGAGTCTTAGCAGGCCTCAAGAAATTGTTAGTAAGTTTATTTAGGTATATGTAATTACAGTTAAACAAATTAACATACATAGTAACATATGTGCAAATTAACCCCCAGGATAACCCGAAAAAGTCAGACAAAGTGACTTATTTCCATTGGGGTCCTTAATATTGTCTCTATCCAATAGGAACTCCTCATCATCCAAAAGTAACCAGTCGGTTTCCTGTAGCTGGGTTGGTAGCACTCTCAGCTCACACACTGAGGTCCATGGTTCAATCACTGTACGGGTGGAAACATTAGGATGTGTTTCCTTAAGGCACCTGCTGTCCCTGTTCACCTAGCACTATAATAGGTACCTAGGTGTTAGTTGACTGGTGTGGGTTGCATCCTGAGACAAAATTGGCCTAATTTGACCGAAATGCTCTGCATAACCAGCAGTATGTCATTGATGTCAGCTATGGTCTGTATAAGTTGTATACCTGGAGAGGGTACTTGTACATGTACTTGCAAAAATAAAGATTATTATTATTATTATTATTATTATTATTATTGTAACATATGTGTAAGTTATCTAGGATAATCCAAAAAAAATTCGGACAAAGTTATTTATTTCCATTGGGGTCCTCAACTTTACTTCTGTTTAATAGGCTAACTCCTCTTCATCCAAAAGTAACAATCAAAAATCTCTAACTGCTTCCCAGTGGAAATGAAGAGTTATAATAATAATAATAATAATAATATCTATATTTCTACAAGTACATGTACAAGGTATACAGGCCTAGCTGACATCAATGACATACTACTATATAGAAAGCTGCTTGTTATGCAGAGCATTTCGGGTAAATTAGGTCAATTTTGTCCCAGGATGCGACCCACACCAGTCTACTAACACCCAGGTACCCATTATTATTGATGGGTTTACATAGACAACCAGTGTAAGGAAACACGCCCAATGTTTCCACCCCTTCGCCTGGAATCGAACCCGGACCCTCACCGTGTGAAGCGAGAGCTTTTGCCACGGGGCACCGTGGGATGTGAAAGAGTGTCCTCATACTCCCGGGTCTCTAATATTCGCACATTTCGTCTTCAGCACATCTTGCCCTGCAGTGCTGTGTGGCCCTTGTGGGTTTAGCACTTAGTCTTGTTTGTAAGAATAATAATATAATAATAATCTATACTTGGGAGAGGGTGCTTCACAATCGCTCAATAGTAGGAATAATGACTGTTTAGACTCTCAAATATCTATATAAAAAGCATTAAAGTGTTTCCTTACACACACACACACACTCACACACATACATACAACAGGCCTAGTGTCAAATCGACATGTGCCTAGGACAAAATGGTAACTAACTAACTAGGACCTTTTCACTGCCATACAAGAATATTTTAATTCCTAAAATAGGGATGAAAAGCAAACCCTCAGCATATATACACCGAGAGAAATATCCCTCTCAGTGTATATATACTGTGAGATGAACAAATGGAATATTTCCTGTAGCCTAGTAATGTACAGTGTGGTTATTTTATAATTTAGTTATATGCTAATACTAAGTTAATTTAAAACATGTAATTGTGATTTTTATTAAATTTAAGTGTTCCTGGTATTATTATTATTTTCCAAACAAAGTATCAAACTTGTATAAATATTACAATACATAATACAGTATTTTGTTAACTGAATGGGTAGGGTTCAAACCTAAGACAAGCCAGTCCTAAAACATGTTGGGTAGAAGGTCACAAGTGCAACTAATGTGATATTTTATTGTGGCAACGTTTTGCTCTCCAGGAGCTTTGTTAAGCTGTTACAAACAATACATGGACACAGAGGGGTATATATAGGCTTAGAGTGAGGTGTAATACTAGTGGGTGTAGTAATATTAGTTGTAGTAGTAGTAGTAGTACCCCTCAGGGAAGGTTCCTTGAAGTTGGTGAGGGGCTTTTGATCTTGGGAATTGGATCTGTGCTCCGTTCCCTGAATTAGGCTTGAATACCTTCCACATTCCCCCACAGGTGCTGCATAATCCTACGAGTTTAGCACCGTCCTTGATTATAATAATAATAGGCGAGTACAATATGGTAGAACAATCAACTTGAACATGAGTAAAAGGTTATAAAAGCTTACTTGGGTAGCAAAAAAATAGGTTAGACAAATATTTCTGTTAGTGGTTGGATTTGAGCAGGTCTGTTATGTTCGTGTGTAGTATATTAGCTGCAGAAACTATGTGATGGCAGGATTTACTGTTTTGAGGAGGATTTTTGCTAATACTTCAGAGATGATGAATCTGCCTATATTTTGCTTGTGTTAGAAACAGCGATTAATGATGATTCAAGGCATTTATATCTGTGGGAAATTAGGTTCTCTGATCACTAGTCGGGCGTCGTTAAATTTCATGAGGAGATTGGTGGAATTCCGGTGTTGTACGCAGGCATTGTTCAAGTTATCATTCCTACATGCGTTAATGTGTTCATTGAGGCGTGGTTCGAGGTTCCATGCTGTTTCACCTACATACGTATATCCTGCCACAGCCTCCACAAGGTATAGTGTAAACTTTTGCATTGACTGGTTCATGGTGGTTCAATTTTGTCCTGGTTAGATCCCTTATGATTCACAAAATCATAATGACACGATTGCAAACAAACCAAACCACTGGCAGGGATAGAGCACGCGATCAGTCATAAAACTCCAGACCGCGTTGGTCTGAAGTTTTTGACTTTCTGATCGCATTATAATTATTATTATAATCAAATAGAAGCGCTAAACCACAGGGGTTATACAGCCTTTCTGATCGCAGGTTCTATCCCTGCCCATGGTATGTTTTTTTTTAGATCCCTTATGGAAGTGCTGGATGCGATGGTAACTCTAGTGTTAGTTTGTGTGTGTACCGTGGAAACGTTCAATGCAACCTGGCTGCTGGGAAGGATTATAAGTGTTAGGAGTTGTATTGGTGTGTGGAGAATTGATGATCTGAAGAGCTCTTTTCTTGCAGTCTTTGATGAAAAAGGAAGGAAAATGTAGATCAGTGAAGGTTTGGTGTATGTAAGTACATTCCTCGTCAAGAAACTCAGGACTGAAAATTCAGTATCTAATCTAACATGAGGCAGTAGAAGTAGTAGTTGTAACATGATCAGTCCATCAACCTTAGTAGGAGGTGGTCAGTCCCTCAACACTACAGTAAAGGCAAGTGGTTAGACCTTATATACTAAAACAGAATTGAGATGAAGCAGCTGGAGGTGACTTCATAGGTGAGTGTGGCCCACTCATGGAAGTAGGTGATGCTAAACAGTTGTTCAGCAAAGACACTGCTGAACAAGATATCATGGTGTTGCTGTGTCAGACAAGTATATTACTGATGGTTTACAATACTGATAAGTTGAAATATAGTACTATACAAGTTTTAGTATATAAGATCTAAGTTGAAATATACGTATATATGTACAAGTTTTAGTATGTAAGATCTGGCTGCATCCCCATGTTTTGGGATTGAAAGACTGGCTACCCCTACCAAGGCAGATGGACTTGTCATGTTGAAAATACTTTTGACTCACAAAATCGAAATATTTCTTTACATCATAGGGAAATTAGCATGGGTCCATGCTAACCTCCCTATGGTGTATAGAAATATACCTAGTTGGCTGAATCCTATTTGAGTCAGCTGGTCCAGTGGTTAACACATTGGCCTGTGAGTTTAGGACTTGCCTGCCAGGCCCCACCTGTTCTGTGATTCGATTTACTTCTACTGTCTCTAGTATTATATTTACCTGTATTTAACTAAAGAAGCCAACATAGGCCACCACTGTGACCACTGTGCTGGTTTACGTACTGCTCCAAACTCGAACAATTATGTAAGTGTATTTTTGTAAGTGCTTTTGTAAGTGTATTTTTGAGGGTCTAAAAGGACTAATCTAATTTACATTATTCTTTATGGGAACAAATTCGTTCGGTAACGTCACTCGAACAGCATTCTGGAAAGAAATAATGACATAATCCGGGGGTCCACTGTAGTATTTATTAAATTTTTAACATGATCTTGGCTGCTCATTGCCTGCATGATAATCACCATTAACATCTTTAAAGAGTTGAGAAACCAGTTCAAAGGTCAAATGGCATATTAATTTAGGGTAAAGGAAAATGGTTTATGCAAACAAAATGTTTATTTGTATATAAATATATAATAATCTGTATAAATATAACTACAAGCTAGGATGCAAGATACATTCTGAACAAAAAGAATAATTCAGAGAGATAGGAGCTGAATATTTCAAAACACAAAAGCCAATTCATACAACAAATGCACCATAATAATCACTCAAAATAATACTGATAACTGATAAATAACAGACCACTATAAATAAAAAAAATGGGCAAAAAACAACAGACCACTATAAACACACCAATATAGCTCAGGCTAATTTCTGTGAACACAGAATAATGCACAAGTGACTACATAATCATATAGACAACAAGGTGTCAGTTGTCACAAATAATAATACAATGCAGAACAGGTTAATATGCTTTACACCCCAGACAGTGATTTTTAAATACAGTAATGTACAAAGTCCATGATTCCACATCTTATTCGTAGCAATGATAGTGTCCGGTTATCTACTGAAGTGTCAAGCCAAGTCCACCAACTCCGACATTTGTCCACATCCAACACCTGTCAGTTTTCATTGTTCCCTGAGCCATAGGTCACCCAAGCCAGCTTATTGTTTGTGCTCACTCATGCATACACTCATTATTCAGTCTCAAATTTTCCCTGGATTTAGAGCATTTTGTGTGACTTTATTAACATATTACATAAAGTGCAATTAACACTGGCTTCTAAAAGAAGTGGTGGTGCCAAGAGAAAATGTATGGTTCCCAGTGTGATTCTCAGAAATCTATGTCTTTTCACCCATTTACATCTCAGCCATCTATAACTTCTCATCCCTCTACATCTCAGCCATCTACATTATTTTCACTAGTAGAGCTTTTGCAGTTCTATTAATCACAGCAGCTTACACCTCATCTTCACCACAAAAATGTAAGTAAAATTACTGTAAATTACAGAATATTATAAAATTACTATACAGTAGTATTGTACTGTAATACTACAGGTTACAATACCCATATTTTTAGTGCCTGGTTGTCTTCTGTATTAGCAGGCCAAGTCCACTACTTCAGAAGACAATCAGTCGATCTTGAAATATTAATTTCACAATTCAAAAGTTGCAGACAATTTGTCATTATCAAACACCATCTTTCCCCAATTAGTCAGTTAAAGAGAGTTTTACTTTACTAAAAGTAATGGACAGATCAATAACTAAAATGAACTTCCAAGCCTAACTTGTCATACTCTTTTCTTCTACATTAACCAGAAATACAAAATGCACAATAAACCTACAAAGATGGCAACATCATAACTCTCACTTGCTGTACCACAATCACATTCGATCTGAGCAAGAGGAAGATAGGCCCTTCCTTGGATCAAGACCACTCACCAGCATCAAGGCACTTTTCCTGAGGGGAGACTGTAGCACAGCTGGTTGAAAACTGATTGTCTTATCCTAACTGGTTCTGGCTCACAGAGTAGTAACTGGGATAGATTTTTTATTCTTCTTTCAACAAACTGGTCATATCCCACCGAGGCAGGGTGGCCCAAAAAGAAAAAACGAAAGTTTCTCTTTTTAAATTTAGTAATTTATACAGGAGAAGGGGTTACTAGCCCCCTTTGCTCCCAGCATTTTAGTTGCATCTTAAGACATGCATGGCTTATGGAGGAAGAATTCTGTTCCACTTCCCCATGGAGAAGATTTTTTATTCTTCTTCTTTCAACAAACCGGCCATATCCCACCGAAGCAGGGTGGCCCAAAAAGAAAAACAAAAGTTTCTCTTTTTAACTTTAGTAATGTATACAGGAGAAGGGGTTACTAGCCCCTTGCTCCCAGCATTTTAGTCACCTCTTACGACACACATGACTTACCGAGGAAGAATTCTGTTCCACTTCCAATGGAGAAGATTTTTTATTATCTAGCACAATTGGATACATCTGCTATGTACCACTATCCTATTCTATGTAGCAATAGTTACATATTGGAAACATGGGCTAGGCTACTGGTGAAGAAAAAGGATGTGAGGGGGGATGGAATGCAGGAGGAGGCAAACTGAGCTATAAAATCTGAGAGTCAAATTCTGTCGTATCTGAGCTCCTCTGCAAAGACAGTGATTATGTATGAGTGTGGTAAAAGTGTTGAATGATGATGAAAGTATTTTCTTTATGGGGATTTTCTTTCTTTTTGGGTCACCCGGCCTCGGTGGGAGACGGCCGACTTGTTAAAAAAAAAAAAAAAATAAAGTGTGTGACTGTGGCCAGAACTTAATACAGGTACATACAATACATTATCAATATATAGAGTGAAGAACAATGCACAACAGAAACAATAGACAAAAGTAAGACAGAACCAAATTTCTTATCTAAGTACATAAAAAAGAAAAAGGTTTATGACAAATTGCAAAGAATTAAAACTGACAATAAAATTGCTAAATCAAAGCAAGAAATACGAGAGATACAGTGGACCCCCGGTTTACGTAATTAATTCGTTCCAGAATGCTGTTCAAGTGCCATTACCAAACGAATTTGTTCCCAAAAGGAACAATGTAAATTAGATTAGTCCTTTTAGACCCCCAAAAATACACTTACATAATTGTTCGAGTTTGGAGCAGTACGTAAACCGGGGGTCCAATGTACAGTGGACCCTCGGTTTTCGTTCACCTCCAAACTCGAACAATAATGTAAGTGTATTTTCGTAAGTGCTTTTGTAAGTGTATTTTTGGGGGTCTGAAATTACTAATCTAATTTACATTTGTCCTTATGGAAACAAATTCGTTCGGTAACGGCACTCAACAGCATTCTGGAAAGAATTTTCAATGAAAACCGAGGGTCCACTGTTCATACTAATATTAAAAAGCAGAGTGTATTAAAAAACAAAAGACCTTAATTAAAGAAAGCTTGAATACCCTATCTAAGATAAGAGCTAATTAAAATAACAATGGAAAGAATATAGAAACTCTAATTATTTTACCATAGATATTAACAAAACAGACCCTAGGGTCTTAAAAAAGTCTACAGCAAAATTTAGCTACCTAATTTGGAACATTTTTGAAATCTCAATACAGTGTTGTAAGAATGTAAACTTGAAGACAAATGGAAAATAATAAATATATTGCTGATATGGAGACAAATAGAGACAAAAATCCTAGAAAAGAACAATAATCTTAATATCAAACATCTCAGTTTCAAAGTGACAAATTCCTGTTTATTACAGGAGTTGAAGCAAGGTATTATGGTAGTCGAATATATCACAAGAACTCCATGAGGAAGTGAAAAAGAATTCTTCCTCCCTAATCCATGCGTGTCATAAGAGGCGACTAAAATGCAAGGGGCTGGTAACCCCTTCTCCTTCATAAATTACTAAATTTAAAAAGAAAAAATTTTGTTAATTTTTTTAAGTCACCCTGCCTCGGTGAGATACAGCCGATGTGTGGAAAGAAAAATAAATAAATAAACCATAAGAGGAAGGAAATGGGTAAGCAAATTATATTCACTAGGTTTTCAAAGAGGATTTTGATAGGGTACCTCATGAAAGATTAATGATAGCACACCCATAAAGGAAGTATCAAGGTACCACAAATACAATAAAATATAGACAGGTACAATAAATTGTTGTTTCCTCTTGTAATTTCACTGATGTAATGATTATGCAAAAACAAAGTTTTTATACTATTGTGCTTGCCTCAGCCATTATCCATTTTAAAATGGATAATGGCTGATTATTGATGTAATGTTTCCATCATGTTAGTCTAACGCAATGCTTCGTTGTCAAAACTCTGCTTTGCTACACTGAGACTTTCCTTCATTCTCCAAAGCTCTCATTATTAGTTGATAAATAGAGCAATGCTGGAATTGAATAGTCCCCTCAAGGGAGATTCCTTGAACCTGGTGTGGGGCTCTTGATCTAAGGAATTGAATCAGTGCTCCAATTCCCTGAATTAAGCCTGAATACCTTCCATCCCCCTCCCCTCAGGTGCTGTATAATCCCTATGGGTTTAGCATTCTCCATAATAATAATAATAATAATGATGAAAAGTATTTTAAGAAATACACTGAAAATACAACATAGGGTCATTATGCTTGAGTAAAATACAGAGCAAGATTATGAGACTAGATCAAACAGTAAATCAAAAGTTCATCCACACAGGGGCCCAAAACTGTTCAACAGCCTGCCAGCATACATAAGGGGGATTAACAACAGACCCCTGGCTGCCTTTAGAAGGAGCTGGACAGGCACCTGAAGTCAGTACCTGACCAACTGGGCTGTGGCTCGTACATCGGTTTATGTGCGGCCAGCAGTAACAGCCTGGTTGCTCAGGCCCTGATCCACTGCGAGGCCTGGTCATGGACCGGGTCGCAGGGACCTTGACCCCCGAAACCCCCCTCCAGGTATACACTAAAACAATATCAGAACCAAACTAGGAATAAAAGTGCTTGCCAGATCTAACGTTTCACATGTGCAAATTTTATTTAAGAAACAACATTATTAAAATATATAATCTTAGAAAATCAATACCTGACAAATCTGTTACATCAACAATGCATTGATACCGGAAAATTATCATGTGATAAACCAAATGTAAACCTTTGTTTTAATGGACTAATAGGAAGGAACAGGTAGCCAGTAATGATGATTGTGGTGAATAAAGGATGAGATTGTTTTGCTAGAATCAGAATAATAATGGACAACTCTGTATGGACTTTGTGCATTGTCTCAAAATTAACTGACTCACCAGATTTTGTCTCTTATTTCGAAGCTTGTTAAATTGGGGTCCATTAAATCAGGGGATTACTACATGGAAACTATCACCAATATAACTTTGTGTTTACGAAACCCTTACGTTAAAAAGAAAACATAAATCAACAGGAATGCCTAAAAATCTAAACACAGTTACACTTGAAACTTCTAAATATGTATACAGTAATTATTATGATTATCATATGATACATTTATAATTATATGTGAAACAAATATATGCATTCATTATTGATTTATCATTATTATATAGGTGACAATGACATTTCCACATTTAATATCAGTCAATAGTAACAAGAATCATCAGCACATTCTTCTTTCTCACTTGTAAGATTATTTTGTACTATTCAAAATGTGCAAGTTTCCTCAATAATAGCTATAATGTTAATTCTTTTTATATGCTAATTGCATATTCCGTGTGGATATACAGTAGTATATGAGAATAACTTTATAAAGAAAATCTGATACTGTACCCTTAAACAGGGCCAGTGATTAACTTTAGGAGTAACTTCCATAACTAAAATAGTGCTGTCCCTGGATAGATAGTGTACATTATTTGGTTTCTTCCACAGATGACCTCTTGGCTGTATCTCAACATAGAATAAATCATCATGCACTGATGGGACAATGTTACCTGCAGGAAACAATGCCCCATACATGGATACCTTATGAGATGGATGAATGCAGGGAGAGCAGCATGAAGACTGTAGGAAGAGGATGAACCTCATTACTCATACATAAAAATGGCTGTAAGAAACAGCACTTTCTGTAGTCAAATTTCATTACATTATTAACATATGCATAAAAGTAAAAAAGGTTGATTTATAAACTGAGAGATCCCCCCTCAATACAGTGGACCCCCGAGTAATGAGCAAAATTCATTCCAGAAGCCTGCTCAAGTGCCATTACCAAACGAATTTACTCCCTTAAGAAATAATGTCAAGTAGGTTAGTCCATTTCAGACCCCTAAAAATACACTTACAAAAGCACTTAAAATATTATACTTACATAATTGTACGATTTCCGGGGTGCTCGTTACTCGGGGGTCCACTGTATAAAGCTTTGATCAACTCATGGCCAGAGGTATACCTTAATAGCTTATTCGTATAAAGAAAATTGATTCATCTATTTAAATTTATTGTCATGTGTCCCATGTTACATTTGACTAAGAAATGATGTGGCCTCAGCTATCAACCAAAATGAGTTATCCTTATGTCCAAGAATGGACGTGTAAATTAAAACAACAAAAGAACAATGAAACCAGCATCTTTATTAAAAAAATTCTGAGACACCCTCTCGATCATCAATGGCATCTAAGTTAAAAATTAAACTCTAGTAGCTAGTAACTTAAAAATTAAACCATAGCACCTAAGTTAATGAGCTTAGGAACTGTAAATATTTGTCATTAATGCAGAGTGACTCGGTTTTAGCTACTATCACTAATGTTAGCAGAAAATGAAGTTAATAAAATTAATCTCTTCAGTAATAAAACATAATTACAGTGGTACCTCGGTTAATGATATTTTTTCGTTCCAGAATGCTGTTCAAGTGCCATTACCAAACGAATTTATCCCCATAAGGAATAATGTAAAATAGACTAGTCCTTTTAGACCCCCAAAAATACACTTACAAAAGCATTTAAAAAATAAACTTACATAAAAGGGCGAGTTTTGGGACCATCGTAAACCGAGGTACCACTGTATATACAAAATAAAAATTAATTAAAATACATATTGATCAGTTAATACAGTGCTTAATCTGAAAGCATAAAAATGTAGCCTGGGGCCTGAGTAACAGTGCTTAGTGGATCTTCTGGGGTGGGACTCGATCTGCCACACTCACTCTGATGATTGGCCCAATCTCGTCTTTGGCAAAAGTCACTACAGTAGGCTCGGTTATGACAGCCTGAACATTCTGACTCGCTCTCACGATTGCAGTTAACACACTGCCAAAGAAAAATAAGTAATGGAATAAATACTGAACATGGTTAAAAAAAAACTTTAAATTATGTATAGCATATGTAAATAACGTAATACAATATTCATAAGTTGTATATATACATGGTATACAGGAGGGGCCAACATGTGATGAACCTTCTTTATGGTGTTGCATGTTTTCGATAGCTTCAAATTAAGCCAATTTTCATTATGTTCCACCCACCGGCTTTCAACCTCTCAATTAATCCTTTCAGGATCGGTCCCATATTTGTACGGCTAGAGAGCCAGTGTCAGTCCCGTATTTCTTCTTCTTTCAACAAACCGGCCGTATCCCACCGAGGCAGGGTGGCCCAAAAAGAAAAACGAAAGTTTCTCTTTTTAACTTTAGTAATGTATACAGGAAGAAGGGGTTACTAGCCCCATGCTCCCGGCATTTTAGTCGCCTCTTACGACACGCATGGCTTACGGAGGAAGAATTCTGTATTTATACGCCAAAATTCTAGCGCCTTCAACTCTGGTGGAAAAAAGCTGGTAGGCCTACATATGAAAGAATGGGTCTCCATGGTCAGTGTGCGCAGTATAAAAAAAATCCTGCAGCACGCAGTGCATAATGAGAAAAAAACTCCGACCACATTTTTGGTTTAAAACAGCAGTGTATTTTCGTATGGTATTTATGGTTGTATTCTTGTTTTCTTGGTCTCATTTGATAGAATGGAAGATATATTACAGAAATAGAGATGATTTTGATTGGTTTCACTCTGAAAAGTACCTTGAAATTGAGCTCAAAGTAGTTGAAATGTTTGATTTTTGCCAATGTTCAACAGTAAACAAATCATGCCACACGTCCAATACACGTCAACTGATGAGTCTAATATTCTTTCACAAGTGCGCTGATATTATTTATACCATTTTTACAATAATGCAGTAGTCTGCATAACAGTAAATCTTCTATTTTTGGTGAGAATAAAAATTAAAAATGAAAAGCAAGAGTAATATAAGAGGGGCCTGGAGACATGACTAATGAACAGAGAAAATATTATTTTAGTGCCTGGAATGTCTGTCTTGTTTATTCTGGACCGTATTTTGAAATTGACAATTTTTAAAAAATTTTAGATTTAGATTTATTTATTTCTCTGTAAAGATTACAATGTGTGGTTTACATTTATAAGACAATAATTACAAAGATGGATATTAGCATGCCTAGCATGCCTGGGCATGCTAGGCATTTCGGGCAGGCTAATACTAGTTCTTAATCTATATTACAAATTACAAATGAATACAAATTTCAAATGATTAAATAGATTTACAATAGTGAGGTAGTTCAGAATATATAGATTGTATTTAGATTGTATTACAAATTACAAATGAATACAAATTTCAAATGATTAATAGATTTACAATAGGGAGGTAGTTCAGAATATTTAGATTGTAAAATTAGTAATGAGAATGGTTTTGTCTTGGCATGTTACATAGTTTCTATTAAAGCTCCTATATTGGAGTATATCAGGCAAACTTAAGACTAGTTTGAGATTTATTAGAGAAGAGCTATATTCAGGATTTTGTGTTTACTGTCCTTTGGGTCAATGTTGGTGTAGATGAAGAGGATGTGTGTGTGTGTGTGAATTTGCATGTATTTAGGAATTTGCATGTATTTAGGTGATGGTAGGATGTGTTAGTGAGATAAGATGTTTTTTGATGATAGTGTTGAAAATGGTGGCTGAGTCTGCAGTTCTGGAGTTTTCAGGTAGGGAGTTCCAGATTTTAGGCCCTTTAATGTATACATTGAATGTTTGTATAGATTTAGCCGGACACAGGGAATGTCATAGAGATTTTTGTGTCTGGTATTGTGCCTATGGGTCCTGTCACAACTATCAAGAAAGCATTTTAGTTCAGGGTTAATATTGGAATTTATGGTTCTGTACATGTAGGTTGCACAGTAGTAAGAGGGGGGGGTTGCCTGGGATTGGATTGCGTGATAATTCTTACTGCGGCTTTTTGTTGAGTTAATATTGGTTTTAGGTGGGTTGTTGCTGTTGATTCCCAAACACATATGGCATAGGTGAGGTAGGGATAGATGAGTGAATAGTATAGTGTGAGTAGGGCTGATTGTGGTACATAATAACGTATCTTAGAGAGGATCCCAATGGTTTTGGATACTTTTTTTGCTATGTGTTTGATATGGGTGCTGAAATTCAGGTTGCTCTCAAGGTGCAGTCCCAGGAATTTGCCTTCATTGTGGTTGAAATTTGCCAAATTGCCAATTTCTGACCACTTTATTGGGTAGTTGAAATCTGTAAATGGGCGGTTTCTTGTACTCAATTGATAGAACAAATAAATAGAGTTCTAGCAAAATAGCTATGATTTTAGTTGACTGGAACAATGGCAATGGCCGAAAATATGGCTCAAAGTGGGCGAAATCGCCGATGTGTAAATATCGCCAATATCGCTAACTTCGTGAGAGCGTAATTTCGTAAGTTTTCCATCAAATTTCGTACTTTTGGTGTCATTACCATCGGGAAAAGATTCTTTATCATTTATCATTTCATAAGAATTTTTTTTTTTTTTTTTTTTTTTTGGAAATTTTTTCGACCCTGAGAGTGAGTTAAGGATTGGGGGTCTCGACACTCAAAGGGTTGAAAGCCAACAAAAACATGGAACATCGAAAATAGGCGCTGTATATGCCGACCCCTCCTACAATACCAACAGGATGAAGAATTTGATGCATGTGCAACATGTGTGTCTAATTCTTCACAGTACAGTGGTCCCTCGTTTTTCGTGCATCTCTAAACTCGAACATTTATGTAAGTGTATTTTCGTAAGTGCTGTTGCAAGTGTATTTTTGGGGGTCTGAAATAGACTAACGAAATAGACTTACGAAAATACACTTACATAAATGTTCGAGTTTGGAGATGCACGAAAACCGAGGGACCACTGTATTCATAAGTTTGATACCATATATTTAAAACTATCACATGGACCACCCACCTACTGGTAAGTGACAGCTTGATACAAAATACAGTGCAGAGAAATAATTAGTTCCTTAACATATGCAGTAGTTATAAAAATATAAATACAGTGGACCCCCGGCTAACGAACACCCCGGAAATCGTACAATTATGTAAGTATAATATTGTAAGTGCTTGTGGAAGTGTATTTTTGGGGGTCTGAAATAGACTAACCTACGTGACATTATTTCTTAAGGAAGTAAATTCGTTCGGTAATGGCACTTGAGCAGCATTATTGAACGAATTTTCGGCGAAAACCGAGGGACCACTGTACTTCTACTTACACTTAGGTCACACTACACATTCATGTACAAGCATATACACACCCCTCTGGGTTTTCTTCTATTTTCTTAGTAGTTCTTGTTCTTATTTCCTCTTATCTCCATGGGGAAGTGGAACAGAATTCTTCCTCCGTAAGCCATGCGTGTCGTAAGAGTCAACTAAAATGCAGGGAGTAAGGGGCTAGTAACCCCTTCTCCTGTATATATTACTAAAGTTAAAAAGAAAAACTTTTGTTTTTCTCTTTGGGCCACCCCGCCTTGGTGGGAAACGGCCGACTTGTTGAAAGAAAGAAGAAGTACTGTAACTACACAAATTAATTGCAACTGGATTTATCACCAGAAATGTTTATTGTAGGACTATTTTTTCTGTAAATAATATTTTTTTCTGTAAATAAAGTAGATTTTCACCCTTACTTTTTTCCGGACACCATTGATAGGAGGAGCAGGGTTGAGGTCAGGCACGCTGGAGATCAAAGAATCTAGCATAATGGGTTGCAAGGACTGGCTGCCGTCATCTTCTCTTACTTGCACAAGAAACCCCTCTGATGACCTGTAAATCCAAGTACCATAGAAATTAAGCAGCACATCAATGAACATAAAAATATATTTTTGACATCATGCTGATATACAGTGGACCCTCGCTATTCGAACACACCAAAACTCACCCTCATTCCAGAATGCTGTTCAAGTGCTGTTACCAAACGAATTTATTCCCATAAGGAATGATGTAAATTACACTGTAGATTAGTCCATTTCAGACCCCCAAAAATACACTTATAAAAGCACTTACAATAATAAACTTACATAAAAGGGTGAGTTTTGGAGTGTTCGAATAGAGAGAGTCCACTGTATATGGTGTGGCTGGAATGCCATATTTAAAAAAAATGATGGAAAGGGGCTGGTGGTCTGGTGGCTTGAGCTCTCGCTTCACACACGGAGGGCTCGGGTTCGATTCCCGGCGGGTGGAAACATTTCGACGTGTTTCCTTACACCTGTTGTCATGTTCACCTAGCAGCAAATAGGTACCTGGGTTGTTAGTCGACTGGTGTGGGTCGCATCCTGGGGGACAAGATTAAGGACCCCAATGGAAATAAGACAGACAGTCCTCGATGACGCACTGACTTTCTTGGGTTATCCTGGGTGGCTAACCCTCCGGGGTTAAAAATCCGAAGAAAACTTATCTTATCTTATCTTAAAATCACAGGTGGTGAATTAAAATATAAAAATACAGTGGACCCCCGGAAATCGGACATAATTCGTTCCAGAATACTGTTCTAGTGCCGTTACCGAACGAATTTGTTCATATAAGGACAAATGTAAATTAGATTAGTCCGTTTCAGACCCCCAAAAATACACTTACAAAAGCACTTACAAAAATACACTTACATAATTGTTCGAGTTGGGAGCAGTACGATTTCCGAGGGTCTACTGTACTATACAACAATTTTTCTTTTAAAGGTTTTTCAGTGAAGTAATGACTTTGTGAATTAATTCAAGAATGAGTACATCCATAGAATGCAGCTTTCCTGCATGGAAACATAAATACGGCCTCTCCTCACTTAGCGATGTACTTGTTTACCAACGACTCAGACTTAGGATTGGCTCTTTGACCAGTGTGCATACATAAATAATGTATATTAAAGCTGATTTCCTCTATTCTGTTTATTACAGTACATATACAGTACACTACTCTATAAACATTTAAAAATAAACCAGAAATGTTATAAATGGTACAAATATGATATTAAAACAGTATCAAAGATGGCTGACAAAAACCCACAACCATTATAGTCTGCTCCTCACTTAGCGACAAATTTGTTTACTGACATCGTCTTAGGAACGGATCTCCATTGTTAAGTGAGGAGAGGCTGTAACTTGTGCTAGAAATTTTCAAAGCCAAGAAAGGCTGGACAGTTTATGGTATGGTTTATACTGTACTGTATAATGTTCGTCAGGAAACAGTTGTCCTGGAAAGTTTAAAGATTCTGTTCAATGATTAAAAAAGTACAGTAAGTCTTCAACTTACAAACACAACGTGTTTGTAAGTCGAAGACTTACTTCCACTACCTACCTACCACTACTTCCTCGTCTCCCTCTCCTGTTCCCATCATTTTTCCCACTCGCCTATACATACTGACCTCCTCGCTCTTTTCTGTCAGTGTGACTTTGTAAATAGTCCAAGTTGGACCGAAACGTCGTCATAAGCTCCTCTCTCCTATGTGTGCATTATTTGTGTACCATAAGGTTAGCCTCTTTCTATTTTCTTTTTAGGTCACCCTTCCTCAGGGGGATACGAGTTTTTTTTTTTTTTTTTTTTTCAACAAGTCGGCCGTCTCCCACCGACTTGTTGAAAAAAAAACAATAAGGTTATCTTGGGGTCCCACTGTGACCACAAATGCAGGTTTTACAGATGAATCCCACACCAGCACTGCCTGAGAGTTTTGGGACTCTCCTGTCAAAGGTTCAAGCCCCACCCATTCGGGGATTTGTTTGCAATTCTGTTATTACAGTTCCGTGAGTCACAATGCCTATTATTGTTACAGACAATTCTGGAGTCCGTTAAATTTAGAATTATTCACCAATGTTGTAATCTGCTAGGTAAATTTATTTTTTTGTTTTACTGAACTAAGTCTGTTAAATCCAGAACTGTCCCTTACTTTTACAGTGGCAGAAAATTATCATCAATTGCATGTAACAGGCAATCAGGTTTAACAGACACTCTTTTCCCCCCTTTAATGTGTTAAATTTGATAAATTTTAACTTTTAGGGGACCTATGTTCTACAAGCATTTCACATTAATGTAATAACTACAATAGAAGGGTGTGTAAAGGTAGAAAGTTGAAAGTGAACATAGATATGAGTAAGGTGATGAGGGTATCAAATGATTTAAATAAAGAAAAATTGGATATCACATTGGAGAGAGGGATTATGGAAGAAGTAAATGTTTTCAGATATTTGGGAGTTGACGTGTCAGCGGATGGGTTTATGAAGGATGAGGTTAACCATAGAATTGTTGAAGGAAAAAAGGTGAGTGGTGCGTTGAGGTATCTGTGGAGACAAAAAAACGTTATCCATGGAGGCAAAGAAGGGAATGTACGAAAGTATAGTGGTACCAACACTCTTATATGGGTGTGAAGCATGGGTTGCAAATGCTGCAGCGAGGAGGCGGCTGGAGACAGTGGAGATGTCCTGTCTAAGGGCAATGTGTGGTGTAATTATTATGCAGAAAATTCGGAATGTGGAAATTAGGAGAAGGTGTGGAGTTACTAAAAGTATTTGTCAGATGGCTGAAGAGGGGTTGTTGAGGTGGTTTGGTCACTTAGAGAGAATGGATCAAAGTAGAATGACTTGGAGAGCGTATAAATCTGTAGGGGAAGGAAGGCGGGGTAGGGGTTATCCTAGAAAAGGTTGGAGGGAGGGGGTAAAGGAGGTTTTGTGGGCGAGGGGCTTGGACTTCCAGCAAGCATGTGTGAGCGTGTTAGATAGGAGTGAATGGAGACGAATGGTTTTTGGGACCTGACAAGCTGTTGGAGTGTGAGCAGGGTAACATTTTGTGAAGGGATTCAGGGAAACCAGTTAATTTATTTAGTTGGACTTGAGGCCTGGAAATGGGAAGTACAATGCCTGCACTTTAAAGGAAGGGTCTGGGATAGTGACAGCTGGGAGGGACTATTCTCAGCTGTCATATCTGAGCGCCTCTGCAAAGACAGTGATTATGTATGAGTGTGGTGAAAGTGTTGAATGATGATGAAAGTATTTTCTTTTTGGGGATTTTCTTTCTTTTTGGGTCACCCTGCTTCGGTGGGAGACAGCTGACTTGTTGAAAAAAAAAAAAAAATAGGAATATAACCATTATAAATCTCAAGACAACAAACACACTTGGCCATGTTAGAGAGCTGAGCTTCAAATTTGGCTTGTGCCACCGCTTCATCCTTCTCTTGCAAGAGTTTCTGCCGCAACTCAAGAGTCTCTTGCTGGGTTCTCTCTCTCAGTTCCTCTAAAAGTACTCGTGCTCCTGACACACTCTGCTCCAGACCAGCCAGAACCTGTTGTGAAGAATAAGCATGTTGAAATGAGTTATTATGTCCTGTAGCTCAGTTGGCAGCCCACTCAGCTCGCACACTGAGGTCTGTGGTTCGATACCCTGCTGTCCCTGTTCACCTAGCAGTAAGTAGGTACAGTACCTGGGTGTTAGCCGACTGGTGTGGGTCACATCCTGGGTACAAAATTGCCCAAAATGCTCTGTATAACCAGGGGCTTTCTATATAGTATGCCACTGATGTCAGCTAAACCTGTATAAGTTGTATAATGTACATACAGTGGACCCCCGGTTTTCGTAGTCATCAGAGTTCATAATATTCGGTAATCGTAAAGAAGGTCAAAAACATGATAGAATTGAAAAAAGAGATCATTGCAAAATATGAAAGTGGAATGCGTGTGGCAGAGCTTGCCAGGATGTATGGGAAACCCCATACAACCATCACTTCCATCATGGCCAAGAAAAAGGAAATCAAGGAAGCTGTTGTTGCGAAAGGTGCAAGTATGATCTCAAAACAGAGATCGTAAATACTGAAAGATGTGGAGACTTTGTTGTTGGTGTGGATCACCGAGAAACAATTAGCAGGAGATAGTATTACGCAGTCGATAATATGTGAAAAAGCAAGGCAGTTGCATGATGATCTCGTAAAGAAAATGCCTGCAACAAGTGCTGATGTGAGCGAATTTAAGGCCAGCAAAGGCTGGTTTGACAGATTTAAGAATCGTAGTGGCATACACAGTGTGGTAAGGCATGGCGAGGCTGCCAGTTCTGACAAATGTGCGGCTGAAAAATATGTTCAGGACTTCAAGGGGTACATAGAGGCTGAACAATTGAAACTCCAACAAGTGTTCAATTGTGACAAAACAGGCCTCTTTTGGAAGAAAATGCCAACGAGGACCTACATTACACAGGAGGAAAAGGCACTGCCAGGACACAAGCCTATGAAAGACAGGCTAACTTTTATGTTTTGTGCTAATGCTAGAGGGGATTTCAAAGTGAAGCCTTTACTGGTATATCACTCTGAAAATCCCAGAGTGTTCAAGAAAAACAGTGTTGCTAAGAGTAAATTGTGTGTGATGTGGAAAGCTAACAGTAAGGCATGGGTCACGAGGGACATTTTTCTTGATTGGTTCAATGAAGTGTTTGGCCCCAGTGTGAGGAAATATCTCCTGGATAATAAATTGCCATTTAAGTGCCTCCTGATACTGGACAGTGCTCCTTCTCATCCTCGAGACTTGGAAGAGCAAATGGTGGAGGAGTTTCGTTTCATCAAAGTGAAGTTTTTGCCCCCTAATACCACTCCTCTCCTCCAGCCCATGGACCAGCAGGTCATTTCAAACTTCAAAAAACTGTACACCAAAGTAATGTTTCAAAGGTGCTTTGACATAACCACAGACACTGAATTGACCCTAAGAGAGTTCTGGAAAGATCACTTCAGTATCCTCCATTGCATAAACCTTATAGGGAAGGCTTGGGGGGGAGTAACCTCCAGGACTTTGAACTCTGCTTGGAGAAAATTGTGGCCAGACTTTGTCCAAGAGAGGGATTTTGAAGTGTTTGGGGCTGACGCTGAGGAGCCTATGCCAGTTGTGGAATCTATTGTGGCATTGGAGAATTCTATGGGGTTGGATGTGAATTTCGAGGATGTGGAAGAGTTGGTGGAGGACCACAGGGAAGAGCTAACCACTGAAGAGCTGCAAGAGCTTCATCTGCAACAGCAACAGACCACAGCTCAGGAAATTGCTTCAGAGGAGGAGGAAGAGAGGTGGAAGATGGTGCCTTCTTCAAAGATTAAGGACATTTGTGCAAAGTAGAGTGAGGTGCAAAGATTTATGAATGAACTTCACCCTGACAAAGCTGTTGCAGGCTGTGTTGGCAACATGTACAATGACAATGTGGTGTCCCATTTTAGGCAAGTTTTAAAGACACGCCAGAAACAGAGCTATCTGGAACAATTTTTTGAGTGACAGGGGTCCAGTGACTCTCAAGCTGGTCCTAGTGGCATTAAATAACAAAGAAGGGAAGTAACCCCGGAAAAAGGACTTGCTACCTGAAGTCTTTATGGAAGGGGATTCCCCTTCCAAACAATAGCAACTCTTCCATCCTCTCCCCTCCTCCCATCTTCCACACATCAACAACTCTTCAATAAAGGTAAGTGTCATGTTATTATTGTTTTATTCTTCATGTCTCATTGTTTTCTGTGTAATTAAATGTATACAGTGGACCCCCGGTGTTCGTGATGCTCCAAACTCGCCCTTTTATGTAAGTTTATTTTTGTAAGTGCTTTTGTAAGTGTATTTTTGGGGGTCTAAAAGGACTAGTCTAATTTACATTGTTCCTTATGGGAATAAATTCGTTTGGTAATGGCACTTGAACAGCATTCTGGAACGAAAAAATCACGAACACCGGGGTCCACTGTATTTCATGTACAAAAATATTTTATTTTAATACTTTTGGGTGTTTGGAATGGATTAATTGGATTTCCATTAGAGTGGACCCCCGGATTTCGTACTGCTCCCAACTCAAACAATTATGTAAGTATATTTTTGTAAGTGCTTTTGTAAGTATATTTTTGGGGGTCTAAACGGACTAATCTAATTTACATTATTCCTTATGGGAACAAATTCGTTCAGTAACGGCACTTGAACAGCATTCTGGAACGAATTACGGCCGATAACCGGGGGTTCACTGTATTTTTTATGGGGAAAATTAATTCGGAATCGTCAAATTCGGATTTAGTCACTCTCTCTGGAACAGATTAATTACGAAAATAGGGGGTCCACTGTACTTGTAGAAATATAGATAATTATTATTATTATTATTAGCACTGCAAAGAGAGGTAGAGGCAGCACTGCACAGAGGATTGGATTTAAAGTGCTTTAAATCAAGCTTATGTTATAGCTGGCAAATAACAGAATCTGCCAACTAAGTATTAGCCTCACACAAAATGGAGGACGGGATCAGTATGGTACTGACACGATATGAGGGCAAAGTGAGAGATGCAAGGTCCAAATGGCAGAATTGCTAGGGAATTATTCAGTGAAGATGCACTTCAGGAAAACTGATACAATTCAGGATGGATACACAGGTCACATTGTCCTTCTTCTATAAGATAACCAAGGATCATGCATAACCAATCTAGCAGTGACTCACACCGAGAAAAACTTAAACATGTCCACCATTTAATACAATACATAGTTTGACCATTTTGAGTTTGTTTAAGCTAATACTATCCCACTGCTCATACCATTTATTATTGACAAGCAGAAAGATCAATTTCTTGTTGTCACTAAGTGGCAAGGAATACAGTACTGGTATATATATTTTGGTAATGTAATGAAGCACTTTTAGCTGCTACATTTGCTTGCTGTGACACTTGCCAATTATTACCATCAACTGACACTTTGCAACAATGCAAATACTACAATTATATCATTATTTAAAATTGAAGCTTCTTTACTGTCATATCATAAGCAATGAAATAATCTCACAAAATATTGAACAATACAGCATAGGCATTACAGATGAACCCCAAAATTCAGAAACGTTAGGTCCATGGAGGTGGCATGAATTCTGGTTCCATGGATAACAGAAAATTTCCTGTCTAAATTATTTAAATACTTTTTTGGCAATCTCTCTACAAATAGCTTTCAGCTGCTTAATACTGACACTCATAAAAAAGACTAAGCACATTCTGAAAGAAATCCTATTAATAGTTTTTAATTTAGGGCTTTTGCACCAGCAAAAATATGATGGGCACAAAGACATAACATGAATAGTCAAAGCTATACACAAAAAAAGGATTCATTTAAGAGCTGTATAATCAAGTCACATGGATTGCGAAGCAAGCAAATTCCAAGGTTCGACCGTACAGAGTTAAAAGTCAAAACCTTACCTCATTCATGCGTTCCCAAGCTTTGTCCAGTGGTAGACTGGCAAAGCTTACAGGAGATAGGCTGCTTGCAGAATTGGAAATAGAGGAAGTAGCCTGAGGCACGGTAGTCAAGCCTCCCGCAGATGATGGAGTCCCACTACCTAACACTATACCAGGCACAACAGTCAATTCTCCAAGACCCGACATTGGCAGAGTCACTGGTAACAAATTTTATTATTAATATTTTGCAATAGATTTGTTAGTATTTTTAAATTTTAATAATAATCTATTATAATAATCAATGATAATCTATTATAATCTTTTTTTTTTTTTGCAAATGCAACTGAAAAAGTAAATCCATAACTGAATAGTACATACTATGCAGACCACTTCACAGCACCTTTTCAGTTGAAAATTTCCACCATATAGAAAAGCTTTATAAGAAAGCATATACTAATTATGTTCTTTGATAAGCTGCTTCCTATGCATATTTTCCTTCCTACTGGATACCATTAAAACAGCTTCAGCATCGGTAAACAGAGAAACTGTTCTGCCTCATTGAACCGTGCAGTAGAGATCTGTAAATACCATTTTTATCTTAATTTGATTCTCAGATTTTTAATTTCCAAAATAAATATTACAATTGGGAAATTAATGCATCACTTGGTTGAATTACACCAGTATGATAAAAAGCAGCAAATGCTACACTAGTTTTGGGTAAGTGCTCACATGCTGTGGTCAACCACATCTACTCCCTACTGATCACCACTGACTCAATATTACTGATAAAGCATAAAAATGAACACTGTTGGATTGCATTTTCACAAGTATTTCACCTATTACCTGTACAATGATGCAACCAAACTATTTTGTTCATTATTTCCAATCAAGTAACCAAGTGAATTTTATCCTGGATTTCCAAAATCTGTTACACTGAGGTCAGTTATAATGAGAGTTTACTGTACTTGCACTTGCTTATATGGAGAACTATGAATTTGTGAAAACACAAGCATCGCCTCATCAAGTACAGTACAGTGGACCCCCGCCTAACGAGCACCCCGGAAATCGTAAAATTATGTAAGTATAATATTGTAAGTGCTTGTGGAAGTGTATTTTTGGGGGTCTGAAATAGACTAACCTACGTGACATTATTTCTTAAGGAAGTAAATTCGTTCGGTAATGGCACTTGAGCAGGCTTCTGGAATGAATTTTGCTCGTTAGGCAGGGGTCCACTGTATGTAGAATTGAAAAAGTTTATGGAGCAAAATGGAATATAATAAATAAGTAGAAATAGAGAAATAAAAATAATGAAAAACATCAGGATATTCATTGCAAGTGTATTGTGAAGGTGTAGAAAACCTAGCAGACTTCTACTTAGGAATGGGTTGTAAATTTAGTCAAGGACTTGAATCATCTACAAAAGAAAGGACATTTCCTTGAGACTCCCTACTATAGAAACCAGACTAAGTACTCACGCAACTTTATTCTCCTTCAGCTGTAATCGTCTTTATTATTTTACGATATCACTGCTAGGGGTCTTGGACATCTAACAGGCTTGTGAAAGCATGTTAGATAGGAGTGAAGGTAAGTGTTTTTTTATGTTTTGACACATGCTGTTGGAGTGTAAGCAAGATAATGCTCATGAAGGGATTCAGGGAAATCAGCTAGCTGGACTTAGTCCCAGAGGTGGGAAGTACAGTGCCTGCACTGTATACTTCCCACAGGAATGGGGATGTTATGATTTGGAGGGTCATATGAGCTGTGATGTCGACACTCTTCTGGCAAAACAGTGATTGAATGAGTGACAGTGAAAGTGTTTTCTTTACTGTCAAGTCACCCTACCTTAGTGGAAGATAGCCAGAATGTTAAAAAATTAAAAACACTGGTACAGCCTCTCCTCACTTAGCGACGTACTCGTTTACCGACGCCTTGGACTTATGACGGGCTCTCTGACCAGTAAATGTAAATGTTATAAATAGTGCAAAGGTGACATTAAAACAATATGGAAGATGGTTAACACCAACCCACTACCATTATAGTATGCTCCTCACTCAGCGACGAATTCGTGTAACAACATGGTCTTAGGAAAGGAACTCCGTCATTAAGTGAGGAGAGGCTGTACATACTACATACTGTATTTCTATATTCTTGTGAAAGATTACCCATATTATGACATGTAATAGGTATACCTGTAGGTGTAGCAGAAGTATGGTCTTCTGATACACCATGCTTAAGAGCTTTTTCAGTATCCAAAAAAAATCTGTCCCTTCTTTTCCGCTTGTATGGACGATGCAAACGAACTGAACCAGCCTGAAATTCAAACCCAAGAGATATTATAAAACACAGTATACTGAGAGTCACTGCTGCATCTAGTTACTAGTGCTTAACACTAATTTTTGTAGAATGATGTCTGTGAAAAATTATTTTGCTTTAGAGTTTAACATTAAACTACATTTATAATCTCTGTTGCACTAAAATTGCATACGTATATCAAATCTTATGCTAATTGTGCTCCAAATGCAATACTTAACTGCATAATTATAATAAATTATTATTAATGCTGACATTATAATTGCTCATTATTTACCTTAGGTTAAATTATTACTATTGTTGCATTCAAGTGGAAACACTTAACCCATAGAGGCCATATAGTGCCCGGAAAAAAGATAATACGTATCTCAAATTCCTTAAGTCAAGAGGTATTCACTATCACCAAGGCTTCTTCCCCATCTTGAAGGGCTCTTAGGCTAGATATACTTACAGCCGCATCATCATCAAGACAAGCACCGCAGGAACAGGATGTAGCGTGAACCTGCAGAAAACCATCTTCTATTAGGGTCAGTAAACTTTGACCCTGGAATCTGAAGAAAGAAAACGAAAGAACTACATAATTACAGAAACTTACATGAAACATTCCCTCAAATTCCCCATATTGACTTTATATTCACAGCTCTCCCAGTAACATCTGTGAAGTTACAGCTCTATCCTTTCCCTAGCAGGGTCTCTTGATAGGCTCCTGAAATCTTGTACTGTATAACAATGCACTCAAGTGAATCAAAATTGCATTTAAAAATTAATGAAAACATCACCAACATGAAACGAACTGTTGCATCCTTACCTAATGCTTCTCTTCCAGTCCTTACTAGCTGATCTTCCACAGTGAGCCTCAAACTCAGTAGGTGTATACCACTGCTTCCCAAGTTGTATACATTTTCCACGCGAACCTGACCCAAACTTGCTCTTTACTAATTCTGCAATAGTTTTCTGAAAGACAATGAAGCATTACTAGATGGAGAGTCATTATGGGAAATGCCAGCACAATGCTTATTATTAATATAACAGGTATGAAGTAGACTACAGCACCTGATTTTAGCCACTCACATTACTAAGACAAAACAGTATTGAGAGTTTAATCATGGGGTAGGATATAGCTCTGACAAGAAGCACATGTTGTTTGACCTCAGGATAGTCATATGCATAACTGATCTTCTTGACCTACATCAAATTCAGGTGTTTTTGACAATATTTTTGAAATAGTAGATAAGAGATCTTTGAGAATCTTCTGGTAGTGAGTTCCATATTCTTTATCATTCAAAGACGTATGAAATGTCTCAAGACTTCACATGAAGCTGAGTTCTTTCAACAAAGGATGTTCCAAGAGAACAATACTAACTTTATAACAATCACTGTATCAAATATTATTTTACTCTGTTACCCACATAATCTTTCATGACCATACAATCTAGTTGTGTCATAATAATAAAATGCGCTGTATAACCCCTGTGGTTTAGCGCTTCTTTTGATAATAATAATAATAATAATAATAAAATGAAAATGTCTAATCTATGCTCTACAGTAATAAAAGAAACCATAAATTAATTACAGTATATGACAGAGCAGTTGTACTGTACTTTATTATCTTTACTATGACAATCTGCCCTGAATGAACAGAGCCACAAAGACAAAATACAACAGATGCTTTTTGCTGATGACACTGTGCTTTTGGGAGATTCTGAAGAGAAGCTGCAGAGGTTGGTGGATGAATTTGGTAGGGTGTGTAAAAGAAGAAAATTGAAAGTGAATATAGGAAAGAGTAAGGTGATGAAGATAACAAAAAGATTAGGTGACAAAAGATTGGATATCAGATTGGAGGGAGAGAGTATAGAGGAGGTGAATGTATTCAGATATTTGGGAGTGGACATGTCAGCAGATGGGTCTATGAAGGATGAGGTGAATCATAGAATTGATGAGGGAAAAAGGGTGAGTAGAGCACTTCGGAGTCTGTGGAGACAAAGAACTTTGTCCATGGAAGTAAAGAGGGGAATGTATGAGAGTATAGTTATACCAACACTCTTATATGGGTGTGAAGCATGGGTGATGAATGTTGCAACGAGGAGAAGGCTAGAGGCAGTGGAGATGTCATGTCTGAGGTCAATGTGTGGTGTGAATAATGCAGAGATTTCGGAGTTTGGAAATTAGGAGGAGGTGCGGGATTACCAAAACTATTATCCAGAGAGCTGAGGAGGGGTTGTTGAGGTGGTTCGGACATGTAGAGAGAATGGAATGAGACAGAATGACTTCGAGAGTGTATAAATCTGTAGTGGAGCGAAGGCGGGGTAGGGGTCGGCCTAGGAAAGGTTAGAGGGAGGGTGTAAAGGAGGTTTTGTGTGCGAGGGGCTTGGATTTCTAGCAAGCAAGCATGTGTGAGCGTATTTGATAGGAATGAATGGAGACAAATGGTTTTTAATACTTGACATACTATTGGAGTGTGAGCAAAGTAACATTTATGAAGGGATTCAGGGAAGCCGGCAGGCTGTACTTGAGTCCTGGAGATGGGAAGTACAGTGTCTGCACTCTGAAGGAGTGTTAATGTTGCAGTTTTATAACTGTAGTGTAAAGCACCCCTCTGGCAAGACAGTGATGGAGTGAATGATGATGAAAGTTTTTCTTTTTCGGGCCACCCTGCCTTGGTGGGAATCGGCCGATG
Source organism: Cherax destructor (assembly GCA_009830355.1). NCBI lineage: Eukaryota > Metazoa > Arthropoda > Malacostraca > Decapoda > Parastacidae > Cherax > Cherax destructor. The sequence continues at coordinate 62,363 of WNWK01004714.1, forward strand.
TGTTAATAAAAAAAAAAAAATCTTATAAAAAAAATACAAAATGAAGCATTGTCATCTGTGCAAACATCAATTATAACTTCAATGATAGAATACTAGACAATGGTTTCCATTCGGTGATGTGTCCAGACCTTGCATCTGACTATGAGAACTGGTTCCCTCGCTGCCTCACGCCAGTCGGGTTCTAATTGAAAGGTGGTCGTGGTTGTTGCTTTGCCGTCTCCCAGTAAGGTGGTGGTGGTAGATGGTGTCACCTGACTGTTTGCGGTGGTAGAGCAGCTTTCCTGGTGGTATAAGAGAATTATTATTATTACTATTATATTTATATGAAGTGTTGAATATCAATGAGTCATTCAGTACAAGGAGTGAAGGCTCAATCCTCCATCCGCCTGGTCACAGACAGGGCCATGGGAGCATTAACCCCCAAAACCTTCTCCAGGTATATACAGTGGTACCTCGAGTTACGATGGTCCCCAAAATCGCCCTTTTATGTAAGTTTATTTTTTTAAATGCTTTTGTAAGTATATTTTTGGGGGTGTAAAAGGACTAATCTATTTTACATTATTCCTTATGGGGATAAATTCGTTTGGTTATGGCACTTGAACAGCATTCTCGAACGAAAAAATATCGTAACTCGAGGTACCACTGTACAAGTTTGTCAACATAATACGTACGTACATTGTTTATACAGAAATGGCTGATGCTTAAGAACATGCTGAAAGCCCATTATTATGCAGAGCATTTCGGACAAGCTTAAGCCTAACTCAAGACTACAGAGGCATATCACTGTACATGATTATAAGAAATAAGGGAGACAAAACGCACTACAGCCACAGCCAGACTTCGTCCAATACAAATATAAATCCTTTTGGGAATTGTATTCTGAAAAACCAGTTCCAACCAAGAATTCCTTGGTGTGACAGAGCTTTGCCTTAACCATAATTAATTTTTCTTCAAGTACTCCATGTATATATGTAAGTAAGTTTATTCAGGTATACACAAATACAGTTACATATATTTTCATACATAGCATATGTGTAGAGAACCTAGGATAACCCCAAAAAAAAAGTCGGACAAAGTGACTTATTTCCATAGTGGACCCCCGGTTAACTGCCATAATTCATTCCAGAATGCTGTTCAAGTGCCGTTAACGAACGAATTTATTAACATAAGGAATAATGTAAATTAGATTAGTCCTTTTGGACCCCCAAACATACACTTACAAAAGCACTTACAAAAATACACTTACATAATTTTTAGTGTTTGGAGCAGGCCGTTGACCGGGGGTCCACTGTACTACAGTGGTACCTCTACTTACGAGCTTAATTCGTTCCAGACGGCTATTCAAGTGCCGATACTGAAGGAATTTTTTCCCATAAGAAATAATGAAAATTAGGTTAATCCATTTCAGACCCCAAAAATACACTTACAAAAGCACCTACAAAATACACTTACATAACTGTTCGAGTTGGGAGCTGCTCGTAAGTAGAGGTACCACTGTATACATATACGTATGTAGTATAATCTTTTGGCATGGCAACAAATTCACCATCATAATAGTATAATAATATTTTTATTTCATTGCAAGTTTACATCGAGATTTTGTAATTACAATTATGAACTGAAGTGCAAGGAGAGCCACTATCATTCCATGGCATTATGGGCAGACTAAATCTAATGGCTTATAGACTACTTATTACTAGAGAAATTGATTAAGTTTGTTGTAGTTAAACATTAGCTTTATGTTTATAGCAGATAATAAGTTTACTCAAATTACAATATGAGGATATTACATTGTGACAAAGAGTTTTGTAGGATGTTTATATCAATAGTAAATATTGAAATTATATTATGGGAAAATAACACTGAGCATTGTTGAAAGTAGTTTACAATATGAGTATTTAGTTTAGGGTGGTTTTTGAGAAGAGTCTTAAATTGATGTCCAGACCTGGTTATTTTAGTATTTACTGGTAATGAATTCCAGATTTTGGGGCCCTTTATGTGCATAGAATTTTTACACAGGGTGACATGTACACGGGGTATATCAAAAAGTGATCTGTGTCTTGTGTTATGGTCATGTTAGGATCACTGTAAACCCTTCAAATTTGTAGCGCTAATGTAGTATCTGTCTCAAAAGTTGCTTGGCATTAAGTAAATTTATTTAGATACAGGTACACACAAATACAGTTATACAAATTATCATACATAGTAACATATGTGCAAATTACCCACCAGGATAACCCAAAAGTTTGAATTTGCCAATTATATTAATTATTATTATTATAATCATGGGGAGTGCTAAACCCATAGGATTATACAGCGCATGGGGGGGGATGGAAGGCATTCAGGCCCAATTCAGGGAAACGGAGCACAGATCCAATTCCCTAGATCAAGAGCCCCTCACCAGCGTCAAGGAACCTTCCTTGAGGGGTCAATTATATTAAACATTGATTTCCAGGCAATAACTGAAGAATGTCTCATCTGATCGCCTTCAAACCTTTAATATTCTGATGTGTTTAACTAAGAGAAAGGTTTGGATTGATTTTGGGCAATATAGGTGGTAACTTTCCAATTTTATATAAGAAATTTGGAACATTTAAAAGAAAAATTTAGGTACGTATATGGCTGCTCCTAGGGGGATTTAGGCCATTAATTATAGTTTGAATTAAACAATATTAAGATAATATTTTTTGTGCAAATGATGATGATTATTATTATTATTATTATAAACCGGTAGGGTCATACAGCGCCTGATGGACTCGGGTTCTATCCAAGGAAGGGGAGGGCAGCGCCAATACCTTGGATCAAGGGCCCTCACTCTTGAGGGGAGGAATAAAATAGAATAAAAAGCAGTTGTATGGAGTGCAATAATTACTGTAGCGACGACGGCAGCGTCGTGCGACAACGTGACGTCACCGCCGTGCAGCGTAACGTCACCACGAGAGGAACCCATGACGTCACTAGGGGTGGCGATGACGTCACGGAGAGGCCCGACGATGACGTCATCTAAGGGGCGAGTGATGACGTCATTGAGGTGGTCATGGGTGGTGGTGGTGGTGACGATCTTGACGAGGGAGACCGACTGTGGCCGAGCAGAGCCGACTGTTGTCAGCTGTGGCACACCCACCACCTTGTTGTTATTGCCACACTCTCCCACTCCTCCCTCCATGCTTCACTACGCGTCTCAACGCCACCAAATGAGGCCATCCGCCAACTATTCCAAAGGAAATATATCCACTAGACGGTGTGGGGCGTACAAAAACATGGCTATCGAAAACTGCTGCGATTTTCTGGTTCCAATAATGAAGTTGGCTTTCTTCGTTTGTTGGCAAATACGAAATATATATAGTAAGGATATGCTCTAATATGTATTTAATAAACTGGTAACAGTTGTGAAGTCCTCTGTCTGCCAGTTAGTCTCCTAGATAATGATTTATATTATTTTAGAACAACATACTCTGTTTACGTCTCAATTTTCTGTAATGTTAAATTTGATTAATAAAGGAATAACTAAGGTAAATCTGTAAGTACCGCAAATAAGCTCTCTTGAGGCTGTACTTACAAATATTTTTACAGACATTTGCCTCTCATAGAAGGTTATTGATGATGGTAAGAGGCTCTTGATCTAGGGAATTGGACCAATGCTCCAGTTCCTTGAATCAAGACTGAATGCTTTCCATCCCTGAGGCACTGTACGACCCCTTTGGATTTAGTGTTCCCCATGAATGTGATTGATAATGTTTACAGACAACTTTAAATTTTATACATTATTTGTATTATAGGATTATTCTTAAGATAAGCTTTATTCAGGAAATCTACAAATGATATTACAGACTAGTGATTCTCCAGACATGTATGTTAGTAGGCGCTCTTTATTTGTCCGTCACCCCTGTTTACTTCGTCCCTTTTCCCTTCGTCTACATTCACTCTTGTCTTCCCTTCAGCTACCACCTTTATACGTTCATGTGACATCTCCCTTTTCCCTACCCCCTTGGGAAGTTCCTGCTGTCCGTGTCTGTTCTATTCCTCTACCTTGCGCGAAAGCCTAACTACCTACGGCGGCTTCTCGCTCTTTTTTTCTAGACCACTTCCGTTCTCATTCCCATGCCATCGCAGTGTACACCGATGGTTCAAAGTCATCTGACGGCGTCGGATTCGCAGCAGTGTTTCCGAACAGCGTCGTGCGAGAGCATCTATTACCCTCTGCTACCATATTTACGGCTGAATTGTATGCCATTCTTGTGGCACTTATCCGTATTGCATCTATGCCCGTTTCACAATTTGTGGTCGTTTCAGACTCCCTTAGTGCTTTACAGGCTATCCGTAAAATTGATACACCTCACCCCCTAGTTCTTCGTATCCAACTTTGGTTACGCCGTATCTCTAGCAAGCACAAAGATATTGTTTTTTGCTGGGTCCCTGGTCATGTTGACGTACAGGGCAATGAACAGGCAGACACTGTTGCGCGGTCAGCAGTACATGACCTTCCAGTTTCCTATAGAGGTGTTCCTTTTACGGACTATTTTGCGGTCATTGCTACCCACCTTCACACCCGTTGGCAACAACGCTGGTCTGACCTGCTAAATAACAAACTTCATTCTATTAAACCGAGGATAGGTTTCTGGCCTTCTTGTCACCAATGTCGAGGTTGGGAGACTACACTCTCCCGTCTTCGCATCGGCCACACTCGTCTTACTCACGGGTATCTCATGGAGAGGCTCCCTGCCCCTCTCTGTGAGCATTGTCAGGTTCCAGTGTCTGTTCGACATATTTTGTTGGACTGCCCACTATATCAACGAGCGCGCAGGATTTACCTCCAACGGCGTCTTCGCTCTGCGCCCTTTTCTTTACCTTCCCTTCTTGCTGATGGACCCTCCTTTAATCCTGACTCTCTCGTTGACTTTTTGACAGAAACTGACTAACTACACAAACTCTGTGTTGTGATAAAAACACAGGCCTCATTTCTAGGCTTTATTGAACACAAAATCCATGGTACATGTCTGCAACAGAAGAAAATACATCTAATGACTGCTGCTGCAGGACAGGTGATGTAAGGTGCATATGTCCTCAGAAAAGCTATAGCTACTGGCGACATATTTAAGCTTACCATGTAATCTGCATCACGAATGTATTTGTGTAAGAGCGAGACCACACGCCATGCTGGGCCATCGCCGTACTGTTTGTTGTTATTGTTAGGGGCCCCCTGAGGTGGTGCCGTATTGTGTCCTGCTGCGGCTCTCCACAAGAGCGGTATCACTACAATCTCCCCCTTCTAAAATATCAGATACAGTAATCCTCCAAACGGTTAGGTGGGTGACGTGTACGTCCAGACCTTCATAGCCCTTGAGCCTCTTCACCGGGTTCGGTATTTTCTAGCGGGGTTTGACTATCTACTGGAGCGGCATCCTCTATTTCAATAGGGGTAGCCTGAAAAGGCTTCCCTGGAGAAACCGAAGCATCTTTCGCAACATCTATTGGTGTATCTTGAGATTCCGCACTAACATTGGTTTCAACTGGGGCTAAGTGTCTTGTAGATACAGTAGTCTCTTCACCATTTTGGTAGCGAATGTGGGCATAATGCGGATTAGCTTGTAGGAGCTCTACCTCTTCCACTAAAGGATCCGTCTTGTTCATCCTACGGTGACTCTTCAGGAGAATGGGTCCAGGGTGACATAACCAGGTGGGCATGGAGGCTCCCGTAGAGGAACGACGTGAATAGTTGAAGAGTCTCTCATGAGGGTAGCATTAGTAGCTGTGCACAGCAATGATCTAATAGAGTGAAGGGCATCAGGTAAGACAGTCTGCCAGTGTTGAACCGGTAGATTGCGAGATTTCAGTGTCATTGTAACTGACTTCCATATAGTACCATTGAACCGCTCCACTTGACCATTGCCTTGAGGGTTGTAGCTTGTTGTTCTGCTGCAAGCAATCCCTTTGTTAGCCAAAACTCATGAAGTTCATTACTCATGAACGAGGATCCCTGTCTGAATGGATATAGGCCGGCATACCAAAAATAGCGAATAACTGGGAAAGACAACTGATGACAGTTGAAGCAGTCATATTTGCACAGGGGAACACAAAAGGAAACCTAGAATATTCATCTACTATGTTAAGGAAATACCTATTCTGGTTTATGCTTGGTAGAGGTCCTTTGAAATCTATATTCAGTCTCTCGAAAGGCTGGGTGGCTTTTATGAGATGAGTTTTCTCTGGCTGGTGAAAGTTTGGCTTGCACTCTGCACATACTCTGCATGATCTGATCACTTGTCGCACCTCTTCCACTGAGTAGGGCATATTCTTAGATTTAACAAAATGATACAGGCGTGTAACTCCTGGGTGACACAAGGCCTTGTGGAGCTCTGAGAGTGATTGCAAATCATGACATGCTGCTCCACAGTGGGACCTAGAGAATGCATCAGGTGAAATGTTTTCTTCACCCGGTCGATACAGAATATCAAAGTTATAACACGATAGTTCCATCCTCCAGCGTAATATCTTGTCATTCTTGATCTTACTTTTGTGCTTCTTGTCAAACATATACATCACGGACCGTTGGTCAGTCCTTACAGTGAAATGTCTGCCTGTTAAATAATGCCTCCAGTGGCGAACTGCTTCTATGATGGCCTGGGCTTCCTTTTCTACAGCAGCATAGCACTTCTCTGATCCTTGAAAAGTTCTTGAAAAGAAAGCAACGGGACGTCCTGCCTGAGATAGGACTGCAGCAATGGCAACTTCAGATGCATCCGTTTCCACCTCGAATGGTAGGGACTCATCAATGGCCTGAACTACTGAGTTTTCAATATCCTGTTTGAGAGTATAGAAAGCAGTTTCTGCTTCCTTTGTCACAGGAAATATCGTGGTAGCACTCAGTGGGCGAACTTTACTTGAATAGTTGTAGATCCACTGTGAGTAATAAGCAAAAAGACCAAGAGTTCTTTGGAGTGACTTTTTGTCTTGGGGCATTGGAAGTTCCCGTAGAGGTCGAAGTCTTTCAGGGTCTGGGGATATTGCACCTCCTTCCACCACATAACCAAGGATGTTAAGCCTTTTAGTGGAAAAAGTGCACTTTTCTTCATTGTAACTGATATTTTCTTCTTGGCAGCTTCCAAAAACTTATCAAGGTTTGCATCATGTTCCTCCTGGGTCTTGCCACAAATGGTAACATTATCTAAATATGCATAAGTTCCCATAAGTTGCTCTTCCTGAATGAGTGAATCCATAATTCGTTGGAAACAGGCTACCCCATTGGTAACCCCAAAAGGGACTCTGGTAAACTGATAGAGGCCGTCACTAGCCTGAAACGCTGTGTATGGTTTATCTTCATTCCTTATAGGGACTTGATGATAGGCACTTCGTAGATCAATTGTGCTAAACACATAGTACTGAGCAATTTTGTTCACTGTATCATCAATTCGAGGTAGAGGGTACCCATCAAGAAGTGTAAATTTGTTGATTGTCTCAGAATAGTCGATAGCCAGCCTCCGTTTCCTATAATCATCCTTGACAACAACGACCTGTGCACGCCACGGAGAATTACTTGGTTCTATAATACCCTCCTTCAGCAGCCTCTGAGTTTCTTTCTCAATGAACATCCTATCTTCATAAGAATAGCGGCGTGACTTAGCTGATATAGGATGACAATCCGCAGTAAGATTCGCAAACAGCTTTGGTGGGTCTACCCTTAAAGTGCTAAGACCACAGACAACGAGAGGAGGCAGTTCACCTCCATATGTTAAGGTAACACTACCATGACGCTTCTGAAAGTCCTGACCAAGGATCACATCAGAGCACAGTTGTGGCAGAACAGCTAAATGTACATCTTGATAATCCCTGTCATTAACTCTAAGGTTTACCTTACAAAACCCTAACGTCTGAATAGAGAGAGATGTTGATGCCATGGAAACGGTACCTGATGAGTGATGTACCGTCAAGGAGTGGCGTTTAACTACGTCAAGGTTGATGAAACTCTCTGAGCTGCCACTGTCAATCAGACCATCTACTTCTGTTCCTTTGATGAACACTTTCACAACTGCCTTTGACAGTGAATTTGGAGCAGCCGCAGAAGTCACTGTTGCTAGAGTCGCCTGGTCGAAATGCATAGAAGCACTAGCTCTTGTTGATGTATTAGCACGACATACTTTAGCAAAGTGACCTTTCTTATGGCATTGATGGCACATTGCTTCACGAGCCGGACACTTTGGACGTGGATGTCTTGAAAAACCACAAAAGAAACACTTTGTGCCTGCAGCTGCTGTCACTGAAGCAGGTTCCACGGTAACCTCATTAAAAGAGTCTTGGTCGGGAGTTACAGCACTTACCACTCGAGAAGGCTGGGTAGTACTGTACACTTCAGAATTCTTCTGAGCTGAATCTAATGATCTTGCCTGGTCAAGGGTAGTGGCTAAGTCCAGAGTTTTATTCTCCAATAAACGCTGCCTTATTATTGGTGATTGCAGGCCACTGATAAAAGCATCCCTGATGGACTCTTCACAATACTGAGAAGCTGTCACCGCTCGGAAGTTACAGTCCTTACCTAATATTTTCAATGCTTGAAAGTATTCCTCTAAGGATTCACCAATCTGCTGGCGGCGAGTTGCAAGACGATATCGTGCAAAGATTTCATTTGTGGGCTTAATATACTGAGACTTGAAGGGGATTGATAGCATCTTCATAGGTATTACACTCAGAAATAACCTCATAGATTTTAGGTGACACAAAGTTGATGAGCAGGCTTAGTTTATCTAGATCTTCCTGAGGAAAGGCTCTCAAGAAGTTTTCGAAAGTCTTAAACCAGTGCTTCCATTCCTGAGCAGCCGTTGATACACTGGGGTCAGAGTCTAGCCTCTCAGGTTTCAGTAAACGCTCCATTTTGCTGTGTAGTCTAGCTCAGAATCGCCACCAGGTAGCCCAGGATATTTGTGTTCAATAAATTGTTGTGATAAAAACACAGGCCTCATTTCTAGGCTTTATTGAACACAAAATCCATGGTACATGTCTGCAACAGAAGAAAATACATCTAATGACTGCTGCTGCAGGACAGGTGATGTAAGGTGCATATGTCCTCAGAAAAGCTATAGCTACTGGCGACATATTTAAGCTTACCATGTAATCTGCATCACGAATGTATTTGTGTAAGAGCGAGACCACACGCCATGCTGGGCCATCGCCGTACTGTTTGTTGTTATTGTTAGGGGCCCCCTGAGGTGGTGCCGTATTGTGTCCTGCTGCGGCTCTCCACAAGAGCGGTATCACTACACTCTGAAGATTATACCTCTAGCACATCCCTCAGTCCCTTCTACCTCGATCTCTTGCTACCCTCTATCCCTGCACTACCCACTGTCCTGCTGCACTCCATACCCTACTAATCATCCATCTCCCTCTTACAATCCATTCTCCCTGCATTCTGTCCTGCCCTGCCGCGCTGTATAACCCTTGTGGTTTAGCGCTTCTTTTGATTATAATAATAATAATCCAGACATGTAGGCATACATTAGTAACGAAATGTGTAGATTTAACGCCTATATACTGAGAGATTTATGCGTCTTAGTGTATATATGCTGAGATTTAAGTTAAATCTCTCTACTTGAAGGATTAAAATATTCTTGACTGGTGGTGCACAGGTGACATGCAGCTAACCCTCGTATAGCACAAATCTCTGAAGCCCATAAATAATAATAATATCTTATTTCTACAAGTACATGTACAAGATATACAGGCCTAGCTGACATCAATGACATACTACTGTATAGAAAGCCCCTTGTGTAGACCATTTCGGGCAAATCAGGTCAATTTTGTCCCAGGATGTGCTGTATAACCCCTGTGGTTTAGCGCTTCTTTTGATTATAATAATAATGATTGTCCCAGGATGCGACCCACACCAATCAACTAACACCCAGTTACCTATCTTATTGATAGGTGAACATAGACAGCAGGTATCGTAAGGTAACTCGTCCCAATATTTCCAGCCGTACCGGGACTCTACCCTTGGACCTCAGTTGTTGAAGATTCGCCGGTACATTTGCCGGCCCGGGTCTTTTCCAGGTAGTGACCCGACCACGGACCTCGGTGTGTGACCATTGTAAAAAAAATGGTATCTTGTGTATGCAAATCCTAAATAAAACTTACATGACAATGTAAATTTTTATTTAGGATGTGCATACATTGGACAGCGCTGTATGACCCTGGCGTGTTTAGCACTTAGTTTCGATTATAATAATGATGCAAACATTGGGGCTTTCGTATTTCCATTGGACCCCAATGGATATGAGATTATTAAATGTAAAGAAAATTTTAAGTAACAAAACTGTAAATATTAAAGCAGCAATGTTAATAAGGTGAGATAGTGCCACAAGTTTGTAATCAGAATTTTAGTCCAGATTCGAGGACTGTTTTCTTCCCGAACACTGGGGGGACAAAGATCAATATTGCTGTAGTGGCCCTATAAACCGACAACAAGAATGAGGACATTCAGAATCAGGATAAACAGCAACACATTGAATCCGGATAGCTGACTGTTTACAAGAACATAAACATACTGAATCTGGATATCTGGCTTGACGCTCTAGAATGTTGACCGATTTTAGCGCCAGCTTTGCTGGTGTTGATGTCCCCTCAAGGGAAGTTCCTTGACGCTGGTGAGGGGCTCTTGATCTAGGGAATTAGATCAGTTCTTCAGTTCCCTGAATTGAGCCTGAATGCCTTCCATCCCCCCCCCTCCCACAGGCGCTGTATAATCCTACGGGTTTAGCGCTCACCCATGATTATAATAATAATGGTTCTGATGTGCTGACTCAATGAGTTAGAGATCTAGTTTTGTTGCAGTCTACCTAACCTAAGGACTTGTTCGCTGGCCTTGGTGGAGCGTGGAAGTAGAATGGTACAAATAGGTACTAGCAGATCCGTTATCCATCATACTGAAATGTGTCAAGTTAAACATATCTATGGAGAAAGTAACAAGGTCAGTGGATTGCAAGATCTTGTTACTGCTAGACCAAGACTAGGCAGTACTGTTTGTATGAAGATGTCAATTATATAAATGCAAAGTATGTGGACAGAGACAAGACCATACACTGGAGCATTGTATCTTGAAGTACAAAAACATTTAACCTTTCATAGACACCATATAAACCTTACAGGATATGGCACAGGGCTGTATGACCATGGTGGGTTTAGCGTTTAGTTATAATAATAATAATAACAATACAGAAAGGTAGAAGAGTGATTTCCTGTATAGTTAACATTCATGTACCTATTATTGTAAGCTGATTTTCTCTATTTAATGATCGTGTAAATAACTTTGTTCGCTTTATTCCTATTGTACCTCTTATTATTGTAACAGATTTTCACGCAGTTGAGTTACTTATAATAACTGATTTTTACTGCATCTTATAACTAAGCTGTAAATAATAAGATATTACAAGGACTCCAGTGGTAATAAGTCACTTCGTCTGGCTTTTTGGGGTTATCCTAAGTATTCTACACATATGTATGATAATTGTAATCACCCAAATTTATGTAACTTTACTTATATGTACCTATTCTGAAATAAACACACTGTGACGTTTGTGCCATCCATCATCTCGGCAATTGATCGAGGGAGGGAGGATACATCAGTTCTTTCTAAGCCTTGAGAATGCCTGTTGTTGACTCTGATGGAGGAGTCTGCTGGAGTTTAAGCAAGGGAATCCACTTTACCTAATTTTATAATCTTACATAATGTTCGAGTTTCTCTTTCCGGGGAAACTTTCTTTTCTATAGTTCCCGCCCATATTTGGACAACATTTTTCCCGGACTCCCAAGAGGCAGGGTTCAATAAGACGAAAGCCTCGGTGGCCAGTATCAATAAGAAGAAACAACGACGACATCAGAAACGCTGATTCTTGGAACTTCTACGCCTGCATGTTTATGTACCCAAATCCTAAATGAAGGTTTATTTAGCGACCTACGTTACTTGGTGACGCACAGACGCCTTACACTGTACCACTGCCCAAAGCTGGTGAATTAAGACAATGGAAATAAGTCACTTTGTCCAACTTTTTTATTAATCCTGTGTAATTTACACTATGGAAATTGTACTTATGTGTAAACCTTTGTCTAAATAAACTTACTAATTTGTAGACGTTTCACCAAGCAGTGGCTGTATCAGTCCAATACAGGGACGCGTGAACGAAAGACTAGAACAGGTAATCAGTCCCTCAGCCTCGCATAATTATATACGAAGACATTTGCAGATGAGGTCATCAGCTTATCGTTATTGCATACCAATGATATGTTGACACTGCCCTAAGCATCGGTGATTAATTTTCCTCATTCTGTCCCTACGACATATGTCTTCATCTTGCTTGGGGCACCACACATAATTATAATAATAATAATCTTTATTTCTACAAGTGCATGATACAACTATTACAGACCTAGATGACATCATTACCTTGGTACACAGAAAGCACCTGGTTATGTAGAGCATTTCTGGCAACTTGGGTTAATCACGTCCCCCAGGATGCGACCCACAACAGTCGACTTAGATTTTGCCACCGAAGTGGCTAGTTTATTGTGCATCCCATATCCATCCTGTGGACGGTAGCGCAAGAGCATATGGATACACAAAAGGCCTAGGAACTAGGGCCCAAAAGGGTTAACAGGTGTATATTTGGATTTATTATTATTAATCCAACAGTCGACTAACACCCAGGTACCTACTCCCTGCTAGGTGAACAGTGACATGCCCAGCGTTTCACCCGTGCTGGAAATCGATCCCAGACCCCTCAGAGTGTAACGCTATCAACGAAGCCACAAACTCACAATTTCATTTTTGTCTCCAAATTCCCATGGAAAAATCCCCCGATCACTGGCCAGGACAGTGTAGTCGTGTGGCTGTGGCGAGGCCTAGCGAGTGCACCTGTAATCTATTGACCCTTCAAGGGGGATGTGCTTCGATTGCCAGTGAAGCGCTCTAGATCCGAGGAATCGGAGCTGCCCTCTCCTTCCCTGAATCGGACGCGATAACCTCCCATTTCCTATAGGCGGAGTGTGACAACCCTTACGGGTAATGGTACGTTGGTTTAGCCTAGTCTTGTGTGTTAACCTTTACCAATTCTCTCGATATATACAGCAAGGATTATTATTATTATTATTATTATTATTATTATTATTATTATTATTATTATTATTATTATTATTATCACATTATTATTATCATATTATTATTATTATTATTAACATTATTATTATTATTATTATTATTATTATTATTTCTCTTAATCTAAATGTGTTACTGTTACTTATGGTTTCAGTTACTTGCACGGTTTTTGCATTTTGTTGTTTCAAGCTTTGATTTACAAATATTTTTTGTGTTACTTCAGGGCTTTGGTGTTATTTCAGGGGTTTGTTGTTACTTCAGGGCTTTGGTGTTACTTCAGGGCTTTTCTGTTACTTCAAGGCTTTAGTGTTAATTCAAGGCTTTGGTGTTACTTCAAGGCTTTGGTGTTACTTCAGGGCTTTGGTGTTACTTCAGGGCTTTGGTGTTACTTTAAGGCTTTGGTGTTACTTCAGGGCTTTTCTGTTACTTCAAGGCTTTAGTGTTAATTCAAGGCTTTGGTGTTACTTCAAGGCTTTGGTGTTACTTCAGGGCTTTGGTGTTACTTTAAGGCTTTGGTGTTACTTCAGGGCTTTGGTGTTACTTCAAGGCTTTGGTGTTACTTCAGGGCTTTGGTGTTACTTCAGGGCTTTGGTGTTACTTCAAGGCTTTGGTGTTACTTCAGGGCTTTGTTACTTCAAGGCTTTAGTGTTAATTCAAGGCTTTGGTGTTACTTCAAGGCTTTGGTGTTACTTCAGGGCTTTGGTGTTACTTCAGGGCTTTGGTGTTACTTCAGGGCTTTGTGTTTCAGCTTTGTTACTAGGCTTTGGTGTTACTTCAGGGCTTTGGTGTTACTTCAAGGCTTTGGTGTTACTTCAGGGCTTTGGTGTTACTTCAGGGCTTTGGTGTTACTTCAAGGCTTTGGTGTTACTTCAAGGCTTTGGTGTTACTTCAGGGCTTTGGTGTTACTTCAGGGCTTTGGTGTTACTTCAAGGCTTTGGTGTTACTTCAAGGCTTTGGTGTTACTTCAGGGCTTTGGTGTCACTTCAGGGCTTTGGTGTTACTTTAAGGCTTTGGTGTTACTTCAGGGCTTTGGTGTTACTTTAAGCCTTTGGTGTTACTTAAGGGCTTTGGTGTTACTTCAGGGCTTTGGTGTTACTTCAGGGCTTTGGTGTTACTTTAAGGCTTTGGTGTTACTTCAGGGCTTTGGTGTTACTTCAAGCCTTTGGTGTTACTTCAAGCCTTTGGTGTTACTTCAAGGCTTTGGTGTTACTTCAAGGCTTTGGTGTTACTTCAAGGCTTTGGTGTTACTTCAGGGCTTTGGTGTTACTTCAAGGCTTTGGTGTTACTTCAGGGCTTTGGTGTTACTTCAGGGCTTTGGTGTTACTTCAAGGTTTTGGTGTTACTTCAAGGCTTTGGTATTACTTCAGGACTTTGGTGTTACTTTAAGGCTTTGGTGTTACTTCAGGGCTTTGGTGTTACTTTAAGGCTTTGGTATTACTTCAAGTCTTTGGTATTACTTCAAGGCTTTGGTGTTACTTCAATACTTTGGTGTTACTTCAGGGCTTTGGTGTTACTTCAAGGTTCTGGTGTTACTTCAAGGCTTTGGTGTTACTTCATGGCTTTGGTGTTACTTCATGGCTTTGGTGTTACTTCAGGGCTTTGGTGTTACTTCTGGGCTTTGGTGTTACTTCAGGGCTTTGGTGTTACTTCAGGGCTTTGGTGTTACTTTAAGGCTTTGGTGTTACTTCAGGGCTTTGGTGTTACTTCAAGCCTTTGGTGTTACTTCAAGGCTTTGGTGTTACTTCAGGGCTTTGGTGTTACTTCAAGGTTTTGGTGTTACTTCAAGGCTTTGGTATTACTTCAGGGCTTTGGTGTTACTTTAAGGCTTTGGTGTTACTTCAGGGCTTTGGTATTACTTCAAGGCTTTGGTGTTACTTCAATGCTTTTGTGTTACGTCAGGGCTTTGATGTTACTTCAAAGTTCTGGTGTTACTTCAAGACTTTGGTGTTACTTCAGGGCTTTGGTGTTACTTCAAGGCTTTGGTGTTACTTCATGACCTTGTGTTATATCTGGGGTTTTGTTACTTTAGAACCTTTGTGTTACATCAGGGCTTTTGTTACTTCAGAACCTTTGTGTTACATCAGGGTTTTTGTTACTTCAGAACCTTTGTGTTACATCAGGGCTTTTGTTACTTCAGGACCTTTGTGTTACATCAGGGGTTTTGTTACTTCAGGATCTTTTGTTATATTAGGATTTTTGTTACTTCATGACCTTTGTGTTACATCAGGGCTTTTGTTACTTCAGGACTTTTGTGTTAATTCAGACTTCTGTGTTACCTCATGACCTCTATTACTCTGTATTTTTCTGTTACTTCAAGTCTTTTGTTACTTCAAGACCTTGGTGCACTGTTGTGTTACTTCAGCGCTGTTGTGTTACTTCAGAGCTGTTGTGTTACTTCAGATCTATTTATTGTGTTACTTCAGCGCTGTTGTGTTACTTCAGAGCTATTGTGTTACTTCAGCGCTGTTGTTACTTCAGCGATATTATGTTACTTCAGCGCTGTTTTGGTATTTCAGCACTGTTGTGTTACTTCAGCACTTTTGTGTTAAATCAGCTCTCTTGTGTTACTTAAGAGTTGTCTTCAGAGCTGTCGCTACTTCAGCTCTCCTGTGTTACTTCAGCGCTGTTGTGGTACTTCTGCTCTGTTGTTACTTTAGCTCTGTTGTGTTGCTTTAGCTCTGCTGTATTACATCAGCTTTGTCGTGTTACCTCAGCTTTGTTGTGTTACCTCAGCTTTGTTGTGTTACCTCAGCTTTGTTGTGTTACCTCAGCTTTGTTGTGTTACCTCAGCTTTGTTGTGTTACTTCGGGACTTTTGTTACTTCAGTGCTGTTGTGTTCAGCTTTCTATTCGGTGTTGTTTACTTAGGTTCTGTTATGTTACTTTAGCTCTGTTGTTGCTTTAGCCCTTTTGTTCTTTTGTGTTATGTTAGCGGTTTTGATCTATAGCCACTTGAAATCGTGTCCTAGAAAAAAAAATGTTAATGATTATAAATAACTACATGTCTTGAAGCAATATTATTGTATTCCATGTTGTATTCAGAGTAGAGTGTAGAGTTTCCATCCTCCGTCCACTCATCGCGGCCTAGTATCTGACCTGTCAGGCTGTTGGTGATGCTGGAAGTACAGTGTTATTAAATACTAGTAAAAAAAAAAGAATATATGCGCATTGCCGGCTTCTGTTGTCAGCAGAAAGCTTGAAGTAGAAAACGGGAATTTACTTTGTTTTGACAGTCTGGTTCTGTAGTGGTGAGTGTTGGGGTGTGTTCGAATTTCCTCCTGAAATAGCCAATGAACAGGTGACTTACGCTGTCTTTTGCCAAGGTAAGTCTCTTGTTTTCTCACCAGTCGTTCTCTGACTCTTGTACACTGAAAGGACGTTTCGGAATAATAAGATAAGACGTACTTTTGGCTAGTTTGTGTTGTGGGTGGAGAAATCAATACCGGGACGGTTGCAGTGGGTGGCCCGAGGGCCATGTTGTGGAGATGTCTTGCAAAAACCTCCTTCTCAATGCAATTGCACGTTTATGACTTTGTCACACGTGAGGGAATGCATCATGGTGGCTAGTCTAGCCACACAAGATTGCTAACAACAAACTCCTAATAAGGGATTTCTATTTATACAGGGATGTTTAGTGCTGATCGTGGAGATGAAAGTGTTCAGCATCCATTGTAAGACGACAGACATGTTGCAATGATGATTGATGGATGTTTAAAGGTCGTTAATAATGAGAGGGTTGGTGGGTCTGTTAGGTTTAAAGCCTATTGCATACACAATGGTCATTAGGCTGCATGTCACCTGTATACTACCAGTCGAGGATATTTTAAGCCTTATAAACACAAATACACACCTTTCTATGTAAGAATATTTGTTCTAATTACACACACCATAAGATGCATGCATAAGGAAATACTGTTGCTTTCTTAATGGTATTCTAACAGGCCGAAAAGTGAAATATCAAAGAAAAAAAAAGTTGATTGGGATGTTAGACATACTAGAATCGAAGAGTATATATAATTTATTAGTTGGTTAATTGGTTTTAAAACCTAACTACTCATAGGCTCATTAAGACTGCATGTCACTGCTCACCACCAATCAAGAATGCCTATAATAGGTATTAAAGTAAACTCCGCTAAATTCGCCTCGTATATACACTGAGAGACGTAGTATGAATAAATAATTTATAATCCCGACACGATGATAAATGAGACACTTGTGCAACATTTGGGTATCTTTTTTTATGGAGACGTTTCGCCAGCCAGTGACTTCTTCAGTTCAGTGCATTGGACTGAAGCCACTATCTGGCGAAACGTTTCTAGAATAAAGATACCCAAATGTTGCACAAGTGTCTCATTTATCAACTGAGAGACATGCACATCTCGGTGTGACTAGACTAGACTAGACTAGACTACAACTCGGGTAGGGACCCACAAGGGTTGAGTTGGAAGACGTGATAGGTGAAAAATAGTAGGGGGGAAGAGGAAAGTCTATAGTAAAAGAAAGTCAGGGCTAGACCCAGCAGCAAAGGCATTGTTTGGCATCTGCAGTACATGACTGGTCGGGCTTAGAAAGAGTCGGACGATGTGGCGGCCTCAAACTACACTAGGCAAGGCTCCTCGTTTCACTACACGGAGACGCACTTCTTTGGCTATGGTGTTATGACAAGGATGGTGAAAAGTATAATAGAAAGGTAGTGTTTGCAAAGAAAAACGGAACGTTGTCAAAGGTCCACACCTGCAAAGGGCAGGTGTGTATATATATTGATATATTAAGCATAAACGATATTCCAAGGTAACAACTGATCGCTCAATGACATGTAAAAAAAAAATTAATTTTAGGATAACAAATTGCTCGGTAATTTTTACTCATATTTTATTTTTTAATATTTTAAAATAGTTAAAAATTGTATTTTTGTCAAAGTAGTTATAAAACATTTGCCGATTTCAATGGTATTCAAATAAGCTTACCATCGGTTGACAAATTTAGCATATATAGAATTTTAAAAAAAAGTTATTTAAAATCAATTTTGACAATCGGGATCTATAACGGACGATACTGCTTTGAGTAAAACATGTGCAGTAGATGGGTGTCTGCATATATCTAACTCGTGTACATGTCGGTATTATACATCGTTAATAGACTGCCCTAATCTCTAATTCTCGTATTGACATTTCAAGAGGAGTTCCTTGATTCAGGGGATTAAGCTGTTTACCTCAACATTGGCCCCTCAAGGGAGGTTCCTTGACGCTGATGAGGGACTCTTGATCAAGGGAATTCGATCTGTGTTCCGGTTCCCTGAATTGAGCCTGAATACCTTCCATCCTCCCCTATATGCGCTGTATAATCCTACGGGTTTAGCGCTCCCCCTTGATTATAATAATTATAATAACCTCAACATTGGATCAAATCTGATTACCTCCCATTCCACAGGTGCTTAAAATCCCCATTGCTGTATGACTCCCCTACGGGTTTAGAATTTCCCCAGGAATATGATGATGTAATGTGTAACCCCTCTAAGGTCTTAATGCCTCCTCTTGACTAGGATAATCTCATATAGTTCAGGCAATTTAGCATTGCAGTATGTAATACTGGTCTTATACGTTAAGTATTCCTTTGTTTCTTTTCTTGTCTTAGTTACCTGTCAAGTATTTTATTATATGCTTAGCTTGAGAGGGGGATGGGGATGTCCCGATGCCAGTGAAGAGCTCTTAATTCACGGAATTGGGGCAAACATCCCCTTCCTTGGATCAAAGCTGATAACCTCCTTTTCCCAAGCACTGTCTTGCCCCTCCAGGTTTAACGCTTCCTCACGAAAAAAACCAATAATAATTAATGTTTAGTGGCTGTATTCCTAATGTGCAGAAATTATTTCTGAATCTTACTGTACGTTTCTTACGTTTTGTTTTTCCATAAAACATAGTCTTGGTTACAGTTTCACCATAACAACTGTGTTGTATGTTGGAATGTCGAGAATTTAGCAGTGTTATCCTTACACATGCATGGAAGATCATTCGGAATAGTAACCCCTGAAGGTTAATAAATAACCCAGGATAACCCTAGAAAGCCAGCATGGCTTATTTCCTTTGGGGACCTCTTTAGATCCTTCCCCAGGATGAAGTACACGACAGTCAACTAACTTCTAGGTATATATTTACTATTAGGTGAACATGAGAAGCATTTGTCAGACTTTTTTTTTCCATGTCCCGCGTCGTAAAGGGTTCGACCACGGGTTCTCTTGGTTGTGAGCCGAGAGAGCCTACAGTTTGTTTACAAGCCTGGCTTTTAGTGATGAACGTTTTTCCTTTGAAATGAAGATTATGTATAAAAGTAACATTTAAATAACGAGAAGTACTAATAAAAATTAAATATGTAAATTTAATAACTTTCATGATAATGAAAAAAAAAGGCAGAGATTAATTCTTGTCCACGGTACACACCCACTTACCTAAGAAAGTGATGCTGTGTTGAACATTCGTATCAGATAAATATAGGCATCGGTATTCTTAAGTTGCACGGGTTGGCTAAATATTAATCATACTTGTCAGTGGTATAGCCTGCGTTTGCGTGTGTTGACACGCAAACGTGTTTTTTGACACACGCAAACGTGACTTTGCACTTAAAAAATTCAAAATGCTGCATCGTCGGTACCTATTGAAGCGTTGCAATCACATGACTTAAATCAACAGATCTACACTTGTCAGCCATTTTGAACGTGACTCTTGCAAACCTGTATTGATTAGCTATGCGATAAACTCGTGATTTATAATAAGTACATGGTAAACAATATTTCTCGCTGTACTGGAAAGGATGTGAAAGCCTACAAAAGCCTTAAAACATACCAGTGCTTCTCATTCCTCAAGAACTATACGACCCCTACGAGTTTAATGCTTTTTTCTAAATATATTATCATCATCATCCTCGGTATTAAAACCTCAAGTGGCATACAGTGCCTAGGGAACTAAAGGTAATTAGGTTTGATTAGATTGGAGGGTAGCTCAAATTTCTTGAATCAAAAGTCCTTCACCGACATCAAGATCATACCCCAACCTTAAAAGGTCTGCTGAGAACCAACTAGATTCTGGTCCTACCTCGTCCAGCTATTTCATGCCAGGATTGTATAGCCCAAGGCTCTCTCCACGCCTGGCTATTGGTTTCCGGGACGCATCGGATATAACAATATCTGCCTTCCTAGCTAATTACCTGGTTCCCAATAACTGTGAGTAATATAACCATCAGTCAGTGATTGCGTCGTCTGCTATCAGCCAGTCTTGGGTGTTCAACCAGTGCTCTCAATAAGCTGGTTTTAACTTGCGTGTTGAGAGGCTATTGGCGATCGTGTTTTATCGTCGTTTTTATGGTTGTGCATCTGGCTTGCCCTTGATAGGCTATCAGGGTGATCAGCTTGAGCACCCTGGTGCTGGAAAAAGGAATGTTGGGAAGGCATTGAGAGTTCCTCGTCCTTTTATTTTCCTTCCTCGTCCCTAATTAATCTTTTTTTTTTTTTTACCTTCCTCATCCTCCTCCTTTTCCCCACCTTATCATCATCTTCGTCCCTCTTAATCACCCGCCTCGTCCCACCTCATTTTTATCACCGTCTTCCTTCAAGGGGGAATAGTTACTTTGAGACGACTGTCGATTGGGAATCAGCACATGCATCATCCCACCCATAGGCTCAGTTTGCAGGTCGTCTTGCATCTCTGTGTAGCATATAGTGTGCAGTTGACGGTGGGGAGCATTTTAATTGTTTGCCCATGACCTAGGCCTCTTTGCTTATACCGTGGTTATTATGATTAATGGAGTGCCTGTAGGGATCTCGGAACTTATTGGAGAGTCTTCTGACACTAGCAGTATAATGGGATTTTTAACTGATGTTGGTTATTTTAACTGGGCGTGATGGTGTTGTTTTTTCATGCTTGTATTTTTTTTTAATTGTTACTTTTATCTTTGATGTATGTGAATCGTATTTGTTTGTCATAGCGCTGAATGATCCATTCAGTCAAAGCGCTCCTCATGTCGCAATACTGGCTGCCTCGCCCAGCTCGTTTCTACCTCATCACCCTCCTCGCCTAGTCTTAGGTGGACAAGTGGGACATACAATCTTGTGCTTGCACTGAGGGCTCTTAAACCTTCCTAAGGAAAACAAATTATGTAACCTATATGAAGCTCTTGTGCTGACATCTTGCACCATACACAGAATACTGCAATAATGTTCTAACCTCGCCGCTGAAGCTAGTGTGTATTTAAATTTCAGATATCAGTGGCTTTAATATTATTTGACATATTAAGCAACATTATATTACCCAGTTTGCACTATAGCCTTAAGTAAAACAATTAATGATCTACTAACGTAGATAAGTGATTATAATATACGAGTGTGCTGAGGGAGAGACGCGATTGAGGATGTATGAATCAGGCACCAGCATTTCCTGGGTGACTGCTGGTTAACAGAACACTGCCTGGCCTGTTGCGCGAGGCTGTAATTATTATCTGGTTAGGTTAACATATACCAACCTATATTAATTTACAATTACCCGAGAGTAACGATAGAAGAAAAAAAAATGGTGATTTACGTTTGGTAGTGCGGGGCATATTGCAAAATCTCATACGTGCGTTTTCTCCCGAACGGTAAAAAAAAAAGTTGAGGATGGTCTGGGAATTTAGAGACAGGAAGCATGATGCAAGCATTGATTATTCCGCCTTTGAGTAACGTTGTACATTTACACACCCACGCGCTGTCAAACAACTCTCAGTTCTAATTACTGCTCATTTCCCGCAAACTATTATGTAAGTGCAACTGCTTATTTACCCCAAACAGCCCTAAATGTAATTGTTCATTCCCCACAAATTCTAAATTCTACTGCTCATTCCAGCATCCCTCCTGCTACACCTCTCACGTGTAACACATCGCCCATACACCTACACTTAACTTCCTTGTGTAAAACACATACACACACACACACTCATCTTCTATGTATAGCAAACAACACGCAAACCTACACTCCTAGTTGTCAACCAGTGGCTTTCATACTACATCAGTGAACAGTTTAATACTAACGCTAGATGCATTAAGCACGTCCGCGACTTCACACCACACTGATATCATCGCTCTCAAGGAAACCTGCACGAAATATATTAATAATCTTAGCAGATCTTTTTTATTTTCTGGTGCACTGTTTTCACTAAGGCTTGTATATATTAGTAATATATATTAAAAATAATCGTGTGGGAAAATTACGTAAACAAAAGTACAGTAGGAACTTAGTCATAAACAAAGTGAACAGACTGACCAAACTGTGTCTGATGATCAAGTCAAAATATAATAAGGAGACGCTATGGATGACTGGGCGTGAACGAATAAGACACACGTGCTACACAGGTATATAACCGAAATGTTTCGCCTGCGCAACAGGCTTCGTCAGTCAAATTTATTCAGTGCTTGTGCAGGCGAAACGTTTCTGTAGTAAAGATACCCAAGTGCTGCACATGCGTCGTAATCACCACCTTGTCGGTATTGTATAACATAAGTATAATGACAGGTCGTATTGTGGACAAGTGTGAAGATAAGACAGGTTTCACAACAAGCTTTTATTGGGACAACGTTTCGCTCACTGCAAAGCGTTGACCTAATAAAAACTTGTCCTGAAATTTTTGCCAATGTCTTAATAAGGATACAATAAATGGAAGGCTGCAGCACAAACGTTAGCATCAAAAGTCTATCAGATCAAAGACGACTTAATTAGTAATTGCATGAATAGTATACCTTTACCTTTGATGGGGTTTCGAGTTTTCGTTCTCTCACGGTCTGGTCCTGGGCCAGGCTTCTCTGGTGCTTGCCTGGTCAAGTAGGCTGTTGCTTGTAACGCCCCACTAGCCCACCGATCCATCACAGCCTAGTCTGTAGAAGATAGCCTCATATTCCCGGTTGTTAAGGCACTAACATGAGGTGAAAATATTGTGAGCCTCTTCACTACGGAAAGAAATAAACATTTGTATGGCAACTTGTTCTTGTACCACGAGTAATGGGCGACAGAAAACAATATGAAATTCAATGATGAGAAATTTCAATTACTCCGATATGAAAAACATGAGGAAATTAAAACTACATCGGAGTATAAAACAAATTCCAACCACACAATAGAGCGAAAAACTAATGTCAAAGACCTGGGAGTGATCATGTCGGAAGATCTCACCTTCAAAGACCATAACATTGTATCAATTACATCTGCTAGAAAAATGACAGGATGGATGAGAACCTTCAAAACTAGGGATGCCATTCCCATGATAACACTCTTCAGGTCGCTTGTTCTATCTAGGTTGGAATATTGCTGCACACTAACGGCACCTTTCAAGGCAGGTGAAATTGCTGACCTAGTAAATGTACAGAGAACCTTTACGGCACGCATAACTGCGATAAAACACCCCAGTTACTGGGAACGCTTGAAGTTCCTCAACCTGTACTCCCTACAACGCAGGCGGGAGAGATACATGATCACATACACTTGGAAAATCCTAGAGGGATTAGTACAAAACTTGCACACGAAAATCAATCCCTATGAAAGCAAAAGACTCGGCAGACAATGCAACATCCCCCAATGAAAAGCAGGGTGCCACTAGCACGATAAGAGACAACACAATAAGTGTCAGGGGCCCAAGACTGTTTAACTGCATCCCAGCATACATGAGGGGGATTACCAATAGACCCTTGGCTGTCTTCAAGCAGGCACTGGACAAGCACCTAAAGTCAGTACCTGACCAGCCGGGCTGTGGTTCGTACGTCGGTCAGTAACAGCCTGGTTGAACAGGCCCTGATCCACCATGAGGCCTGGTCACAGACCGGGCCGCGGGGGCGTTGACCCCCGGAACCCTCTCCAGGTATAATACTCTTGTAGATTTGAACGTTTCCTGGTTATCGTCGGTCACTTCGTTGCCAGATGCATCGAGGCCTTTTTTTTAATGTGCTTATTCGCGGTTTAATATACGTTCTTGTATGCTTGTTGAACTGAAACTTAACCTAACGACTTCTAACGAAAATAGCATTTGTATGTTCACATAAAGCGTAAAGAAATTAATGTTGGCTTCCTCGTGAGGAAGCTGGTCGACAAGAGCTAAGAGACGGGGCCAGGAGCTAATACTTGACCCTTACAGATACGACTAGGTGATAAATAAGACACATGTGCAACACTTGGGGTATTATTTTCTGTATTGGATTGATAAAGCCTCACTGGTTGGCGATACGTCTTCTAATATTTCAACATACCCAGGTGTTGCACATGTGTCAAATTCCACACCTGCGCTCATCTTCTACCCCCATACCAGTAACTGATTTCGATGGTTGTTTTAGCCTCGCAGCTCGACCTGAGGCCAGTCTTCCATAGCGTTGTTAACGAGGCTGTTGCTATTAGTGCCCCTCTCACTCCTCGCTGATGATACATCAGCCTACGCATCAGATGTCAAAAGTATTAATTATGCGCGGTGTGTATTGCTGTTAGAGGCTGTCCAGCACATGCAGTGCAGGAGACAACGCTCTGATTCCTGCCTTATGTGGTATTCTGCACTCACATCTGCCTAACCCGCAGTGTGATTCTCTCTCTCGTCAATGAGAGATCGTATCCTGTATACGTGCCTAGTCATGCAACAGGATTTTCTCTTGGCTATAAGATCGAACGGTTCTCTTTTGTCAGAAAGAGAGACTGCTAACTTCTCCGTCCTGCCAGTCACTGCGCTCCTACATTTAGTACTGGGTGGACAGTGACTGGATTCCCTGCTTGATTCCTTGTAGCTCGTGTTAAGTAATTTGATCCCTTGTAAACCTGTGGTAGAAGTTGGTGGACTCCTGGGCAGACGTGCTCAGGCGGAGGGTGATGGAGAGTCTTAATGAGATTGGGAGAATAGTCAAGGACGGGACGAGTAGTGAGGAGGGTCGGCTGGTATAAGGAGAGTTGGTAACTGTGATGGAAGGTTGTTGATAACTGTGTTGGTGACTGTGATGGAAGGTTGTTGGTAACTGTGATTGAAGGTTGTTGGTAACTGTGATGGAAGCTTGTTGGTAACTGTGATTGAAGGTTGTTGGTAACTGTGATTGAAGGTTGTTGGTAACTGTGATTGAAGGTTGTTGGTAACTGTGATTGAATGTTGTTGGTAACTGTGATTGAAGGTTGTTTGTAACTGTGATTGAAGGTTGTTGGTAACTGTGATTGAAGGTTGTTGGTAACTGTGATTGAAGGTTGTTTGTAACTGTGATTGAAGGTTGTTTGTAACTGTGATTGAAGGTTGTTTGTAACTGTGATTGAAGGTTGTTGGTAACTGTGATTGAAGGTTGTTGGTAACTGTGATTGAAGGTTGTTGGTAACTGTGATTGAAGGTTGTTTGTAACTGTGATTGAAGGTTGTTGGTAACTGTGATTGAAGGTTGTTGGTAACTGTGATTGAAGGTTGTTGGTAACTGTGATTGAAGGTTGTTGGTAACTGTGATTGAAGGTTGTTGGTAACTGTGATTGAAGGTTGTGTTGATTGAAGTTTTTGTAACTGTGATGTAAGGTTGTTGGTAACTGTGATTGAAGGTTGTTGGTAACTGTGATGGAAGGTTGTTGGTAACTGTGATGGAAGGTTGTTGGTAACTGTGATTGTAGGTTGTTTGTAACTGTGATGGAAGGTTGTTTGTAACTGTGATTGAAGGTTGTTGGTAACTGTGATGGAAGGTTGTTGGTAACTGTGATGGAAGGTTGTTGGTAACTGTGATTGAAGGTTGTTTGTAACTGTGATTGAAGGTTGTTTGTAACTGTGATGGAAGGTTGTTTGTAACTGTGATGGAAGGTTGTTTGTAACTGTGATGGAAGGTTGTTGGTAACTGTGATTGAAGGTTGTTTGTAACTGTGATGGAAGGTTGTTTGTAACTGTGATTGAAGGTTGTTTGTAACTGTGATTGAAGGTTGTTGGTAACTGTGATGGAAGGTTGTTGGTAACTGTGATTGAAGGTTGTTTGTAACTGTGATGGAAGGTTGTTTGTAACTGTGATGGAAGGTTGTTGGTAACTGTGATTGAAGGTTGTTTGTAACTGTGATGGAAGGTTGTTTGTAACTGTGATGGAAGGTTGTTGCTAACTGTGATGGAAGGTTGTTGCTAACTGTGATGGAAGGTTGTTGCTAACTGTGATGGAAGGTTGTTGCTAACTGTGATGGAAGGTTGTTGCTAACTGTGATGGAAGGTTGGTGACGGTGAAGGAGGGTAGGTAAGTATGCAGAAGAGTTAGCTAGTGTGAGAAAGATATATATATATATATATATATATATATATATATATATATATACACACACACACATACATTCGCATTCATGTGTGGCTCTGCTGGAATGCTAACTAATGTTGGCAGGTTGAGGGTAGACACTGAGTATAACCTCATACTCTAAGAGTAGATGAATTTACACAGTCTCCACTATAGTGTTCCACCAGGCCTACCCAGAGTCACTGACAATTGCTCACTCTGCTATGTAATGGTAAAATTCGTGCGCCTTTCCCTTTTCACAGATCTTTCATGTGGGATAAGTAGAGTTGGGAGACTCACCTGTGGTAATTGCAGTCACCTACCACAGGTGTTAAAATCCCAACCTGATTCTGACAGTCACCTTGTTATGTAATCTAGTGGTTGTTTTATGGTGCTCATGGATTTATGATCTGAACAACTCACAGTATACTAGTGCTCTCAGGTTTATGGGTGTCTGGAGAAAAGACAAATGGGGACGGGAAGGAGGGTGGTAGAAAAGAAAAGTGGATATGGAAAAAGTTAAGAAGGGAAAGAAAACTGGAAGAAAAGTAGGCTTTGGAGGTGGGATTTACATGGCAGTTGATGGCTGTGGGGGTGAGATTACATGGCAGTTGAGGGCTGTGGTGCTGGGATTTACATGGCATGTGAGGGCTGTGGGGACCACGCCCATGAACACGAGGCAAGGTCTGGTAAGCTACAGTTTCTGTAAGCCCTTCTGCACTTATCGCTAATGTCCGCCATACGACACGACATAATTAACATATTAATTAATTATAATATTGTGGTTGTGGCACTAATTGCTGCCTTCATTCGAAATAATAATAAGCGCCTCTCCCCCCACAGTAATTACTCACGGGTAGTCCCCATCAGCTGTTAAATTAATGGGGAAGCACTTAACCCATAAGGTTCATACAACGTTTGGCGGAATGGAAGGCAGTCTTGTTTTGATCCAAGGAAAGGGAAGCTACAGTTCTTTGGATCAAGAGCTCTTCTATTACGGAGTAATTTTCTGTTGATGTGGCTAGCTGCATCAGGCTTTTAAATTAAAACTGTGTACATTACAGTATATGCGTTAAAACTAAGAGGTAATTACTCATCAAGAGGTTTGCACACAACAAGAGATATAAACATTATCTGAGATCTGGCTGAGTGGCGAAAGCACTATGTACTTTGATACAGTGTCAAGGTACAGATCCTGCTGTGGACTGAGAGAGAATGTTAAAAGTTCGCCCGTCTGCGAATTGTAGATACATGCTAAGAAATACATACTAGCAGAAATGTATTTCTTTCTTAATCCTCGTTATCTCGCTATCATCTTTCTGGGCACTCCCGCTGCGTCACCACCAGGCCTCTACCCGAAGCTTCTGTATCCTCGCCCTCAAGTAAGACACACACACCCCCCTCTAGCTAATGCTGGAGAAAGAGATAGCCTCAGAAGCGCCTGCCTTAAGGTCCTGTAGGCTCACCTGGTAGAACACACACTACCTTGAGGTAATGATCCCAAGACAAGCCCAGAAGCTCCTACCCTAAGGCCCGGAACGCTTGCCTTCAGGTAAGACACACCTTCCCTCCTGTGTGAGTTAATGCTGGAGTGAGAGAGACCCCTCTGAAGCCTGATTTTTTTCCGAGCCGCTGAGAACGCATCTAAAAATGTGTGCTCTCGCCAGTCCAGACGATGGTGAGAGTCAGGTTAAATATTTTGTCTGCTGTGGGGGAGCTCGATACATCTTTTTTCCTCTCGCTTTGCTGGCTCTCTTGTGCTTGCTTGCTCTTGCCCCCTTCCTCTCTGTCTCTCTCTGTCTCTCGCTCTCTCTGTCTGTCTCTCTCTCCCTCTGTCTCTCTCACACACACAGGAGCTATGACTCGACCCCTGCAACCACAAATAGGTGAGTACACACATTCATCTTTCAGTTTTCTCACATTTTGTTTTTTCCTCCCACTTTACCTTGACTTTCAGGCTTATTGGGAGACAAATTATAGAATAATTAGTGAAGCTGTGTACTGCGGTGTGAGAGGATGCTTAGTAAACCAGTGCACCAAGGATCACAAATCACACGCTGGAATCACAAATCACACGCTGGGATCAAAAATCACACGCTGGGATCAAAAATCACACGCTGGAATCACAAATCACACGCTGGGATCACAAATCACACGCTGGGATCACAAATCACACGCTGGGATCACAAATCACACGCTGGAATCACAAATCACACGTTGGGATCACAAATCACACGCTGTGATCACAAATCACACGCTGGGATCACAAATCACACGCTGGGATCACAAATCACACGCTGGGATCACAAATCACGGGCTAGGAATCACAAATCAGGCACGATTTTTTTTGTAGCTAAAAAAATAAATCCTTTGTACTCGATAAGTTTGAGAACTATTGGTCTAGAATGCTTTTCTGTGCTCACTGCTTCTATTATGGAAGACCAAATATAAGAAGCAATCAGACAAGAAATACTACACGAACTGTCAGTGGAGAAAATCACTAATAAGTGTAGAATTCTTCAAGAGAGAACTGGACAAGTATCTTCACCAGATGCCAGATCAACCAGGTGATGGATATGTTGGGCAGCGGGCCCTCCAGCAGCAACAGCCTGGTTGACCAGGCTGTTGCTGCCCGGCCATGGGCCAGACGAGCCTGGCCCATGGCCGGGCTCCCGAGAGTAGTAAGACTCATGAAACTCATCAAAGGTGTAAAGGTATACACAGTGAGTGGTTCAGTTATTACATTCATCTGTAGGCAATAAGGATTGATCTGGGGAGGAAGGGGCGGACAGCTCCTGTTCCTTGGCTCAAGATCCTTCCAGCGTCAACTCTGACGGGTTGAGTATCTTGAACATTACATGATGAGAGAGCGAGTCGTCCTGCCACACTTGTAAACAACCACAGAGGCAGAGTATTTGGCTAGAGCTTCACTTCATTGGCAAGGAACTTTCAACGGTTTAATGAGAGATAAGATGGGTTTTTTTTATATAGCAAACTTGTATACACCTGCAGTGTGTTGCTACGCGGTTCTGTATAATAGCTACATACTGGGAACGAAAGATGACTGTTTCCCTGTAGTAAGAAGGTAAATGACTACCGACAGCTTGAGGGAATGAAGACGTTTCGGTTCTTGGACCTCGGTCACTTCACTTAATCCATAACACAGGACAGGTTCCATACATAGTGTTGACATGTGTGTCAGCCTGAGATGAGAGCCTTCAGTAGGGCAGTGAGGATGTCATCAAGTTTTCCATTAAAAGTTTATCAGCTACGGCAACTTCAAAGGTTACCTCCCCCCCCCCACACCAAGAGGAGGAAGAGAAGAAAAACCATACCACGGGTGGGGTTAGAACCCGCGATCAGAGTGTCTCAAAACTCCAGACCGTCGTGTCATTACGATTTCGTGAGTCATGTTGTACCAAGAGAAGCGAACCACGTGATTAATGTTCGTTAACGGTTCTGGGTCTCAGGCAATGACTCTGAAAGGAAATATTACAGGAATAAGAAACAAGGGAGTGACGATAATTTGCATGCTAAACGTAAGTAGTAGTTTAAGATTTTTTTTTTTGTTTAACCTTCGTACTTGTTCACGAACCAGAGGGAAAAGACCTGCATTTCGGTCCCGAGCGCAGAACGTTGAAGAAGGTAAGTTAGGAATAGCAGCCACAACCCCCACCTAAACCCAGTCAACCCCACCCCACACACCCCGGCTATCTCCCCACAGCCACTACACACCCCAGCTATCTCCCCACAGCCACTACACACCCCAGCTATCTCCCCACAGCCACTACACACCCCAGCTATCTCCCCACAGCCACTACACACCCCAGCTATCTCCCCACAGCCACTACACACACCCCAGCTATCTCCCCACAGCCACCACATACACCTCAGCTATCTCTTCACAACCACCACACACCCCAGTTATCTTCCCACGGTCATTACACCCCATAGCTATCTTCCCACAGCCATTACACACCCTAGCTATCTTCCCACAGCCACTACACACCCCAGCTATCTCCCCACAGCCACTACACACCCCAGTTTTCTCCCCACAGCCACTACACACCCCAGCTATCTCCCCACAGCCACTACACACACCCCAGCTATCTCCCCACAGCCACCACATACACCTCGGCTATCTCTTCACAGCCACCACACACCCTAGCTATCTTCCCACACCCACTACACACCCTAGCTATCTTCCCACAGCCACTACACACCCTAGCTATCTTCCCACAGCCACCACTCACCCTAGCTATCTCCCAACAGGCACCACACACCCTAGCTGTCTCCCCACAGCCACCACACACACCAGCTATCTCTCCACAGCCACCACACACCAGCTATCTCTCCACAGCCACCACACACCAGCTATCTCTCCACAGCCACCACACACCAGCTATCTCTCCACAACCACCACACACACCAGCTATCTCTCCACAGCCACCACACACCCTAGCTGTCTCCCCACAGCCACCACACACACCAGCTATCTCTCCACAGCCACCACACACCAGCTATCTCTCCACAGCCACCACACACCAGCTATCTCTCCACAACCACCACACACACCAGCTATCTCTCCACAGCCACCACACACACCAGCTATATCTCCACAGCCACCACACACACCAGCTATCTCTCCACAGCCACCACACACCCTAGCTGTCTCCCCACAGCCACCACACACACCAGCTATCTCTCCACAACCACCACCCACCAGCTATCTCTCCACAACCACCACACACACCAGCTATCTCTCCACAGCCACCACACACCAGCTATCTCTCCACAACCACCACACACCAGCTATCTCTCCACAACCACCACACACCAGCTATCTCTCCACAGCCACCACACACACCAGCTATCTCTCCACAGCCACCACACACCAGCTATCTCTCCACAGCCACCACACACAGCAGCTATCTCTCCACAGCCACCACACACAGCAGCTATCTCTCCACAGCCACCACACACCAGCTATCTCTCCACAGCCACCACACACCAGCTATCTCTCCACAGCCACCACACACCAGCTATCTCTCCACAGCCACCACACACCAGCTATCTCTCCACAGCCACCACACACCAGCTATCTCTCCACAACCACCACACACCAGCTATCTCTCCACAGCCACCACACACCAGCTATCTCTCCACAACCACCACACACACCAGCTATCTCTCCACAGCCACCACACACCAGCTATCTCTCCACAACCACCACACACCAGCTATCTCTCCACAACCACCACACACCAGCTATCTCTCCACAGCCACCACACACACCAGCTATCTCTCCACAGCCACCACACACCAGCTATCTCTCCACAGCCACCACACACAGCAGCTATCTCTCCACAGCCACCACACACAGCAGCTATCTCTCCACAGCCACCACACACCAGCTATCTCTCCACAGCCACCACACACCAGCTATCTCTCCACAGCCACCACACACCAGCTATCTCTCCACAGCCACCACACACCAGCTATCTCTCCACAGCCACCACACACCAGCTATCTCTCCACAGCCACCACACACCAGCTATCTCTCCACAGCCACCACACACCAGCTATCTCTCCACAGCCACCACACACCAGCTATCTCTCCACAGCCACCACACACCAGCTATCTCTCCACAGCCACCACACACCAGCTATCTCTCCACAGCCACCACACACCAGCTATCTCTCCACAGCCACCACACACCAGCTATCTCTCCACAGCCACCACACACCAGCTATCTCTCCACAGCCACCACACACACCAGCTATCTCTGCACAGCCACCACACACACCAGCTATCTCTCCACAGCCACCACACACACCAGCTATCTCTCCACAGCCACCACACACCAGCTATCTCTCCACAGCCACCACACCACCAGCTATCTCTCCACAGCCACCACACACACCAGCTATCTCACCACAGCCACCACACACACCAGCTATCTCTCCACAGCTACCACACACACCAGCTATCTCTCCACAGCCACCACACACCAGCTATCTCTCCACAGCCACCACACACACCAGCTATCTCTCCACAGCCACCACACACACCAGCTCTCTCTCCACAGCCACCACACACACCAGCTCTCTCTCCACAGCCACCACACACACCAGCTATCTCTCCACAGCCACCACACACCAGCTATCTCTCCACAGCCACCACACACACCAGCTATCTCTCCACAGCCACCACACACCAGCTATCTCTCCACAGCCACCACACACACCAGCTATCTCTCCACAGCCACCACACACCAGCTATCTCTCCACAGCCACCACACACACCAGCTATCTCTCCACAGCCACCACACACACCAGCTATCTCTCCACAGCCACCACACACACCAGCTATCTCTCCACAGCCACCACACACACCAGCTATCTCTCCACAGCCACCACACATACCAGCTATCTCTCCACAGCCACCACACACCAGCTATCTCTCCACAGCCACCACACACCAGCTATCTCTCCACAGCCACCACACACACCAGCTATCTCTCCACAGCCACCACACACATCAGCTATCTCTCCACAGCCACCACACACCAGCTATCTCTCCACAGCCACCACACACACCAGCTATCTCTCCACAGCCACCACACACACCAGCTATCTCTCCACAGCCACCACACACACCAGCTATCTCTCCACAGCCACCACATACCAGCTATCTCTCCACAGCCACCACCCACTCCAATTACTCCCATACAATGCTGCCGACCAGCACTATATTCTTACAGAACTACAACCAACCGCCCCACTCAACAAACCCACATTCGTCTACCCATATAACAGCCCACTCTCATTTCCACACAACTGACAGGACCACTGCCATTCCCACGCTATTGACAGGTCTACTCATTCCCACACAGCTGGCAGGGCCACGCAGCCTCCCTGCTTCTCTCCAAGCACACAAGAAAGGTACACACTCAAGAAGAAGAAGAAAAAGTAGGCAGAAGTGACTAACGACACACACTTAAGATGGATTATAAGACAAGGGCACTGAATTTAAATATAATATTTAATAATAATAATTATAGTAAAAAATAATAATGGGATAACTGGCAAAGTAGGCAGATGGATCTTCAACTTTTTAACCAATCGAACACAAAGAGTAGTGGTAAACAGAGTTAAATCGGAAGCTGCCATAGTGAAGGGCTCTATTCCACAAGGCACAGTACTCGCCCCCTATCCTGTTCCTCATTCTCATATCAGACATAGACAGAGATGTAAACCATAGCACCGTATCATCCTTTGCAGATGATACCAGGATCTGCATGAGTGTCAGCCATTGAGGACACAGCAAATCTCCAAGAAGATATAAACCAAGTTTTACAATGGGCAACGGAGAACAATATGATGTTCAGTGAAGACAAATTCCAACTACTCCGTTATGGAAAACTGGAGGAAATATTAGCTACGACTGAGTATACTACAAACTCTAATCACACAATAGAGCGGAAAAGCAATGTGAAGGACCTGGGAGTGGTAATGTTCGAAGATCTCACCTTCAAGGACCACAACAATGCCACTATCACATCTGCGAGGAAATTGATAGGATAGATAATGAGAACATTCAAGACAAGAGATGCCAAGCCAATGATGATCCTTTTTAAATCACTTGTTCTCTCTAGGCTGGAATACTGCTGTTCATTAACATCCCCATTCAAGGCAGGTGAAATTGCAGATCTAGAGTGTACAGAGAACCTTTACTGCACGTACAAGTTCCATCAAACACCGTAACTACTGAGAACGCCTGGAAGCACTTGACTTGTACTCACTGGAGAGCAGGCGAGAGAGAGATATCATAATCTACACCTGGAAGATTCTGGAGAGACTGGTCCCTAACCTGCACACACAAATCACTCCCTACGAAAACAAAAGACTTGGCAGGCGATGTAACATACCCCCAGTGAAAAGTAGGGGCGCCACTGGTACACTAAGGGAAAACACAATAAGTGTCCGGGGCCCAAGACTGTTCAACAGCCTCCCACCAGCCATAAGGGGAATTACCAATAGACCTTTGGTTGTCTTCAAGAGGGAGCTGGACAGATACCTAAATTCAGTGCTAGATCAGCCGGGCTGTGGTTCGTACGTTGGACTACGTGCGGCCAGCAGTAACAGCCTTGTTGATCAGGCCCTGATCCACCAGAAGGCCTGGTCATGGACCGGGCCGCGGGGGCGTTGATCCCCGGAATGCCCTCCAGGTAGACAGCTCTAATTCCTTAGAATAAGATCCTTCTATCAGCATCAAGGTTCTCCACTTAAGGAATAACTCTGAAGTGTAGGGCTGCAGACACCTGCTTCTCGTCACTTGACACTCTTACGACAAGCCATCTGACACCAGCTTAGGCACGCGACACCAGTAAACCTGCTAACCTCCCTCCCCGTCCCTCCCCCTTCCTAGGATCGAATCTGATTGCCTCATTCCCCAGGCGCTGTGAGAGATAACAATGTAATGTTATTGGTTAGGTGTACAGTCTTGGTATCTTAACCTCTTTTAGGGCCTGGTACGTAGGTGTCACGTGTATCTATATATTCTTGTGGTGCCCTCCACATGACTTAGGTAAACTAGTCACTTCGGCTGCAAACTCTAGAATCATTCTCCTTAAAAATGTTTTACTTGACCCCTCTTGTTATGATATACTAAAGATCTGGCAGTTTATATTTTTAGTCTTCTGCTTTCTTGAAGTAAATAAGATAGTTCTTTTCTGATAGAGGTTTTAAATTATTGTTAAAAACCTCCAAAATTCACTCGAAGTCGGCATCAAGACATGTAGATGTAGAGAATATTATCGGGGTAGATGCAAGACTGGAAAATATTAGGATTATCGTTAGGTATATTTTTTTTTCACTTTGACAGGATTGCTGATCTTTTCTTGGCGTCTCATGAACACGTAAGATAATATGCAAGTCTTAGCATACTTCTAATTACATTAAGTATACATGACTATATTCTTACGTGTTTCTTCATAGTTCTTAATCCTTTCATATTCCCTTTCCAACGTAGGAAGCCAGGTTTGAGACCGGGCAGTAGTGAAGGTAATCCGCCAAACTACTAACAGCATTATCCTAAGTTTGAGATGGTGATTTACGGCCAGGCTGGTCCCACAGATGAACGATGAGGTACTGGCCAAGGCTAAAAACTGAACTTATTACTAGAGATATTCGGGGAAGATATTATCACAGCGTTAAAATTACTCTTAGGTTTAGATAAGAGTGACGTAAGAAGAACCAGCAGAGGCCATAGATTTAAGCTAACATAGGAAGAACCAGCAGAGGCCATTGATTTAAGCTAACATAGGAAGAACCAGCAGAGGCCATTGATTTAAGCTAACATAGGAAGAACCAGAAGAGGCCATAGATTTAAGCTAACATAGGAAGAACCAGCAGAGGCCACATATGTAAGCTAAATACTGCATATCTCCAGGCTGAGCCTGTCTATGGTGACTGGCGGCGGGAATATTTATTAAAGGTGAACATTGGGCATCACCAGGTTGGGAAAACCAGGGCAAGAGGCGAATGGGGAAGCCATGGCCACTACCGTCATCGCCACCACCATCGTCACCACCACCACTATCGCCACTACCATCGCCACCACCACCATCGCCACCATCACCGCCACCACCACCATCGCCGCCACCACCACCATCGCCACCATCGCCACCACCACCACCGCCACCACCATCGCCGCCACCGCCGCCACCAACGCCGCCACCACCATCGCCGCCACCACCATCGCCACCACCACCATCGCCACCACCACCATCGCCGCCACCAACGCCGGAACCAACATCAAACCTGCTGCCGCCACCACCACCATCGCAACAACTACCATCACCTGTGCCGCCATCACAGCACCAGCACTGCCATCCACACGGGCACTGCAGACTTATAACAGATATTGTATAAGAGCACAGTACAGACAGACACGGTATAACCTCAGTGGTCATCGTACATCTAATTGAAAACACTTCTGGGAAAACATCAATAATGGACCCTGAGTAGCATTACCTTACTACTGGAGCTAATGTGACGATGAATGTGGAATTCATGGTATTTAGCGATGCAATTCTGCAGTGACAGGAACCATGATGGGCGGGAACCTTGAAAGTACGCCACCCAAGACGCATCGTTAAGATGTTTATAGAGAGGTTTATAGGCACCGTATAGGTGTTTATAGGCACAAGTTTGCACTTGCCTTGACTGTGTCCTAACTAGAGATGTATCGGATGTGAAAATTTATATATCCGCGGATGTGTATGAGGATGTCTTACTTATTTTGCGGATGCGGATGTAAGAAATTGTGCGGATGTTCCGCGGACTTCGGATGCGGTTGCATATGCGGATATCTGTTTACAGTAAAATGCGGATGCGGATGTAAGAAATTGTGCGGATATTCCTCGGGTGCGAATATCCGATACATCACTAGACTCCTTACATGTACTTACTCGTCCATTGCATCTCAGACACGACAGATAACCGTGCTACCAGACTCACCTTGGTTGAACCTGTCACTTGAAGTAGACTTCAACACGAGAGATGACCTCGCTGTTATGTTCTGGACCAATACTCTTAAGGTTCCTAACATAACACACTGACGTGGATATTTGGAAGACAGCTGTTGTTACCAAATGAGCAGCTTGCCTCTGGCTGTACTTTTCTCAGAAATACACTAACGCCCTCGGTTATCCTTCGTTATTGAACTAGCTTGCATTTGAAACGTAATCTCATAACGAATTGATATTGAATAAATCATGTCAACTGACTTAATGAAAACTGTGGCTCATGGATGCCTTCAAGTTCACCCTGCCTCATACCTGTAATTTAACTTTATATGTTTCAGGAGTTTACCTGCTCCCACGGCCCACCCCGGGGCCAGGCCCCCTGTTGATTACTTTGTCGGCCAGGCTCTTACTGTTGGTGGGCCCGCCGGCCCTCATATCCATCACAGCCTAATTGATCCGGCACACCTCGGAGATATTAATTAAGTTTCCTCGTGAAAACTTTTCCATTTGTTTTAGCAGTATTTCTGATATCTACTGGCAGCAAAGTCTAGGCCCATGGACCGGGTATTGTGCCCGTGACCTCTATTTTTCACTGGGTTTGTTTTATATTTCCATATTTCTCACTCATAACTATATGGAGTTAAATATTTAATAAATTAGCTCATCGATAAAAAAAATATTGCTAGAAATAGAAAAAATATTGCTAACAAATAGAAATTTTAACTTGTAAACTACCAGCACAAACTCTAGAGTTAGCTCCAGTAGAAGCAGTAACTGTATGCTATAAAAATATACCACCAAGCTTAAATTATAATTACTTTTAAAGAGTAATTTAGTTATTTATTACACAAAACTCCCGAAGAATACGCTGTATAAAGGAGAAAACAGCTCAATGTGGAGTGTTAGGAACTTTGTCGAAGGCTTCACAAACCATGAGAAGTGTTGGTTAACACTTTCAGACTCTTCAGAAAGTGTTGGTGAACTTTGCCAAAGTCTTCACAAACTAAGCAGAGTGTTGGGGAAACTTTTCCAAAGTCTTCAGAAACTATACAAAGTGTTTGGGAACTTTACCAAAGTCTTCACAAACTATGCAGTGTTGGTGAACTTTATCAATGTCTTCACGAAGTGTTGGTGAACTTTATCAATGTCTTCACGAAGTGTTGGTGAACTTTATCAATGTCTTCACGAAGTGTTGGTGAACTTTACCAGCGTCTTCACGAAGTGTTGGTGAACTTTGCCAAAATCTTCACAAACCCACGAAATACTGAATGGTAGGGTCAAAGTGCATTGCATAACAAAATACAAGAATCAACTGGATATGTTGCGCAAGCAAAATATACTAAAGATTGCAACATTGGCGACGTAAAGCATTTATTCAAAATGCCGAGCAACCAGATAGTGACTTAACATCGCTCGCCACGATGCCCGGCCGAGCGGGAGGGGCAGGATACCTTGCTATGTGCAGGTTAGGTTAGATAAGATTTGTCAGGAAAGAGGACAAGTGTTTCCTGACACGGATCTTAGTCATATGGTGACCCGCAGCTGGAGCTTTTGGTCATGTGATCGATGTCTTCGCTGGCTTACCTCTCCACCTCTTTAAAAATTAAGGTTTGCGAGGTACAACGAGGTAGAGAAGATTATGTAGTTTGTAAATAGATTTGCTAAGACATTTCTCCGCATGTTTGTAACTGATAGACCTCCTCTTGAAATTCTTTTACCTTGGTGAAATGAAAAGCAAAATAGTTGGCATGTTTGCGTTCCTGTAGTTTAGGCAAGACGAAATTTATTAGCATTGGGGGTAGTTTGTGACTTTATAAAGCCAACTGCGTGGGCGAAACGTTGTCAGTTGTTGACGAGAATTGTTACAAGAGGCAGATGGGGTAATGCTTACTGACAAGTGTATTTTCCTGTTCTGACCAAGTAACTGACACTATACCTTCTGACCAGGTGACTGACAGTTACCTTCACCTGACCAAATAACTGACGCCTAAGTCCAGTTGTGTAAATAAATGTGGAAGGTGAGACCTTCAAAATGTTAATTTGAAAATTCTTGTCATAAACTTCAACATTTATGCCAAATGTACGTAAACTCCAGGTAAATCGCTTTATGGTATCACCGTGCCCTTGTCAAGGGGCTGTAAATGGTACTCCAGTTCACACGAATGATCACCGTGCCCCTGCCATAGGACTGTAAACAATACATCACTTGTACAAACTCCAACACTCCTGGAGCAACTGCCGGGCCACCACATGGAGAAGACCCGGGCCAGGACCCGCCCTGGCAAACCTACATGAATATCAACATGCTTAATGGTATCTCTCAACTAGTTCATGAGGTGTTGTATGTAGTAAATTGTAGTGACATATACAATTGCGTGTTAAGTCTTGACTTACCGTTCCCGTTGATATATTGGTGTTTATCATGTTTCTGTTCTCGCTTGAGTTATTTCAGCAGTCTTATATAGCAGTAATCATGTAAAATAATGACTGCGGTTTTTTACACTATGGATATATGATACAGTACAAAGAACACAGTCGATATTTCATTATAGTTCCAAGGCTTTGCATGGACTCGGTTCTCACTGAAATATGACTTTCTGTTGCAAATGGTATAAAATACCGATAATGTATAACAGTTGGGTTTTTTTATTGTTGAAACGTTTCGCCTCTGTATTTGACTAAAGCCACTTCGTAGGCGAAACGTTTCAACAATAAAGATACCTAACTGTTGCACGTGTGTCTTAATCGTCAACATGACTTTCTGTAGAGCCACAGTTCCTTAAGACCGTATTCAGTAATTCGTCCTAGTTGTTTCCGTGACAAGGTCATGTCGATAGCGAACTGAGCTGGCATTTAGATACTTAATGACCAGCCCAGGCTAAGGGATTTCTAACCTATCTGTCAGTGAAGTCATTGACGAGTTTATCCCTTCCGTGAATGTGGTAAACATTGGAATGCCTCGTAAGGTGTAGCAGTCACCATTTTAAACTTGGAAGTCCGAGTGTGTGTCTACAAGGTAAACATGGAAACTGATTTAGTTTCCATAGAACCCGACACGGCCAGTGTCAGGAGTGTCAATTAAAAGGCACGAATTTATTGTTATTATATATATAACAGGAGGTAAAGCAGTATAGGTGACAGAATGAGAGGCAGTAGAGAGCGTAGAGGAAGTGTAGGTCGTGGTTTAAGTACCACTATGTATTCATAACAAGCTCAACGTATATAAGCCAAACTAAATGTTTTAGTCTCGCTCAAATCTGAAAAAAATGGTCAGTTTAAAATATTTACAATAAAGCTTTATATTTTTATATACATATTATGTTTCAGCGCATGTGTTGAGGCTTCATCTTTATATATATATATATATATATATATATATATATATATATATATATATATATATATATATATATATATATATATATATACTGTGTCTGAATTTATTTTAACGCTCTTTTCCTGTTTTCTACAGTTGTGTTATTGCATAGTTTAGCCTTGGAACTTTCTGACTTCTAAGAGTGTTGATCTGTCCCTCCCCCCCATATGCCTTCCTCTCGTACTGCTGCCCACCAGGTCACACATTGTTTACTGACAGTAACACTAGCTATGCCGACACAACCTTTGAAGCTCCCGTGGGTGATAAACTTTTAATGGAATACTTGACGATATCCTCACTACCCTGCTGAAGTCTCCCAGCTCAGGCTGACACAGTTCAACACCCAGCTCAGGCTGACACAGTTCAACACCCAGCTCAGGCTGACACAGTTCAACACCCAGCTCAGGCTGACACAGTTCAACACCCAGCTCAGGCTGACACAGCTCAACACCCAGCTCAGGCTGACACAGTTCAACACCCAGCTCAGGCTGACACAGTTCAACACCCAGCTCAGGCTGACACAGTTCAACACCCAGCTCAGGCTGACACAGTTCAACACCCAGCTCAGGCTGACACAGTTCAACACCCAGCTCAGGCTGACACAGTTCAACACCCAGCTCAGGCTGACACAGCTCAACACCCAGCTCAGGCTGACACAGCTCAACACCCAGCTCAGGCTGACACAGTTCAACACCCAGCTCAGGCTGACACAGTTCAACACCCAGCTCAGGCTGACACAGTTCAACACCCAGCTCAGGCTGACACAGTTCAACACCCAGCTCAGGCTGACACAGTTCAACACCCAGCTCAGGCTGACACAGTTCAACACCCAGCTCAGGCTGACACAGTTCAACACCCAGCTCAGGCTGACACAGTTCAACACCCAACTCAGGCTGACACAGTTCAACACCCAGCTCAGGCTGACACAGTTCAACACCCAGCTCAGGCTGACACAGTTCAACACCCAGCTCAGGCTGACACAGTTCAACACCCAGCTCAGGCTGACACAGTTCAACACCCAGCTCAGGCTGACACAGTTCAACACCTGGTTTGATCTCTATCCTGTGTGATGGATTTTTTTTATTTTATATTAACACATCGGCCGTTGCCCACCGAGGCAGGGTGACTCGTTAAAGAAGAAACACTTTTATCATCACTCTATCACTGTCTTGCCAGAGGCGTGCCGACACTACAGCTCAAAAACTGCAACATATCTCTCCACATCTTCAGGACTCAAGTCCGGCTAACCGGTTTTCCCTGAATCCCTTCATAAATGTTATGGAATGTGAGAGGTAAATGTAGCTTTTGTTCCCACTTTGTAACTGTCACATAAAATAGGTTATCAGTACACTATTGATCTATCCTAATTTGCTATATAGTATTTTGAATGTTATGATCATGTCTCTCCAAAACTGTGTAAACTTAACCTAGTTGTACTCAGTTTTGTTTGCGATGGTCGAATCGTGACTTATATTGACTTAACAACCCCCCCACCCCATCCTTCAAAGCTCTTTAATTTTGATACGGAATTAATTTCTGAGTAATAGTGACTCCAGCTCTGCTGGGACCAGACTGTTAAAGCTCCTGTGACTACTAAACCCATACTTTTCCAGGGGCAGTGATGGTGAAGGACTCTTGATTTAATTTTTTTTTGTTTTTTTTTTTAGTTACCTCCCCCCTCCCTCCCTCCCTTCCCCTTACTCGCATCAAACTTGATTGCATCCCATTCCCCAGGAGTGTGACCCGTGCGGGTTTAGCGCATACGCCATGGCTG
Source organism: Cherax destructor (assembly GCA_009830355.1). NCBI lineage: Eukaryota > Metazoa > Arthropoda > Malacostraca > Decapoda > Parastacidae > Cherax > Cherax destructor. Next base: position 104,439 of record WNWK01004714.1, read on the forward strand.
TAATTTCGAGCCTGCATTTCCACACGCACGGTGAAAGATGTGAGACGGAGGGTGAGGCAGCACGAGGGTGAGGCAGCACGAGGGTGAGGCAGCACGAGGGTGAGGCAGCACGAGGGTGAGGCAGCACGAGGGTGAGGCAGCACGAGGGTGAGGCAGCACGAGGGTGAGGCAGCACGAGGGTGAGGCAGCACGAGGGTGAGGCAGCACGAGGGTGAGGCAGCACGAGGGTGAGGCAGCACGAGGGTGAGGCAGCACGAGGGTGAGGGGCAGGGGAGAAGCATCGCCTTGTGGGGGGTATGAGTCATGACGAAGTGAGATATTGGTAGTCGTGTGGGGTGTATGCTGGGGTGCGTGGTTACCCTGGGGAGACATATGGTGGGCTGGGGTGCGTGGTTACCCTGGGGAGACATATGGTGGGCTGGGGTGCGTGGTTACCCTGGGGAGACATATGGTGGGCTGGGATGCATAGTTACCCTGGGGAGACATATGGTGGGCTGGGGTGCGTGGTTACCCTGGGGAGACATATGGTGGCTGGGTGCTGTTACCCTGGGGAGACATATGGTGGCTGGGTGCTAGTTACCCTGGGGAGACATATGGTGGGCTGGGGTGCGTGGTTACCCTGGGGAGACATATGGTGTGCTGGGATGCATAGTTACCCTGGGGAGACATATGGTGTGCTGGGATGCATAGTTACCCTGGGGAGACATATGGTGGGCTGGGATGCATAGTTACCCTGGGGAGACATATGGTGGGCTGGGGTACGTGGTTACACTGGGGAGACATGTGCTGGGATGCATGGTTACACTGGGGAGACATATGGTGTGCTGGGATGCATGGTTACACTGGGGAGACATATGGTGGGCTGGGGTTACCTTGGGGAGACATGATGTGCTGGGGTGCGGGGTTACCCTGGGGGAGATATGGTGTGCTGGGGTACGTGGTTACCCTGGGGAGACACGATGTGCTGGAGTGCGGGGTTACTCTGGGGAGACATAGTATGCTGGGGTACGTGGTTACCCTGGGGGAGACATGGTGTGCTGGGGTGCGTGGTTACCCTGGGAGAGACATGGTGTGTTGGGTACATGGTTACCCTGGGGAGACGTATGATGTGCTGGGGTATGTGGTTACCTTGGGGGGAGACATGGTGTGCTAGGGTATGTGGTTACCCTGGGAGAGACATGACGTGATGGGGTACGTGGTTACCCTGGGGGAGACATGGTGTGCTGGGGTACGTGGTTACCCTGGGGAAGACATGGTGTGCTGGGGTACGTGGTCACCCTGGGGGGAGACATAATGTGCTGGGGTGCGTGGTTACCCTGGGGAGACATATGGTGTGCATGGGTACGTGGTTACCCTGGGAAAGGATACTTTGAGAAGTGGATGGGAGAGCTTGGGAAGGGAGCTTGGTAGAGGGAAGGAAATGGGAAGGAGAGCCTGGGAGAGGGAAGTGCGAAGAATGAGAAAGGTGGATGGAGAAGGATTGTGAGTGAAAGGAAAGAAGTGTAAGGAATGAGAGGGAGAGAGAGGAAGTGTGGGAAATAAAAGATACAGAAAGCAGGCTTTCTATAAGAACCAGGAGCTTTCTACAGTATGTCAATAATGTCAACTAATACTTTATCAGGCGTTTGATTTACTTTGTACACATACAGATTATTATTATTTATTATTATTATTATTATTATTATTATTATTATTGAATAAAATGTTACAGTACCGTGGCTGGAAGAGTACTGAAAATTGTGACGACATTTCGGTCCGATTTGGACCATTAACGAGTTAATGTTCGGACCGAAACGTCGTCATAAGTTTATCTTCTAAGTATGGTTATTTTGTGTATAGTAATAATAATAATGTGTGGGGAGGGAGGGGATGGGGAGAGCCTAGGAAGGGAGTCATGAGTTTGGAAGTATGGATGGAGGGGTTTGGAGTAGATGTACCAGAGTATCGGTATCGGCTAAACTCTTGGTATCGTCCCATCAGTAGTGTGGTCTGAGTGGAAGTGAAGGTTCCTGGGGTCTGAGTGGAAGTGAAGGTTCCTGGGGTCTGAGTGGAAGTGAAGGTTCCTGGGGTCTGAGTGGAAGTGAAGGTTCCTGTGGTCTGAGTGGAAGTGAAGGTTCCTGTGGTCTGTGTGGAAGTGAAGGTTCCTGTGGTCTGTGTGGAAGTGAAGGTTCCTGTGGTCTGTGTGGAAGTGAAGGTTCCTGTGGTCTGTGTGGAAGTGAAGGTTCCTGTGGTCTGTGTGGAAGTGAAGGTTCCTGTGGTCTGTGTGGAAGTGAAGGTTCCTGTGGTCTGTGTGGAAGTGAAGGTTCCTGTGGTCTGTGTGGAAGTGAAGGTTCCTGTGGTCTGAGTGGAAGTGAAGGTTCCTGTGGTCTGTGTGGAAGTGAAGGTTCCTGTGGTCTGTGTGGAAGTGAAGGTTCCTGTGGTCTGTGTAGAAGTGAAGGTTCCTGTGGTCTGTGTGGAAGTGAAGGTTCCTGTGGTCTGTGTGGAAGTGAAGGTTCCTGTGGTCTGTGTGGAAGTGAAGGTTCCTGTGGTCTGTGTGGAAGTGAAGGTTCCTGTGGTCTGTGTGGAAGTGAAGGTTCCTGTGGTCTGTGTGGAAGTGAAGGTTCCTGTGGTCTGTGTGGAAGTGAAGGTTCCTGTGGTCTGTGTGGAAGTGAAGGTTCCTGTGGTCTGTGTGGGGGAAAGGAGATGCTTGTGGTCTTGAGTGTACGAGAGAAGGGGCCACTGTAGAATTGAATTTAGGGCAGGACGTAGCTACACTAATAAACGGAATTATAAGATAAACGTGGGAGAATTAGGAAACTGGAGTGAAACTTAGTAGTACCATATGATCACTGTCTGCTCAAGTCGTCCTCTCACCGGGGCCACATCATAGGTTAAGTTTTAGCTGTGCCGCTTGAGCGGCTAGTTTGTTGTGTATCCCGTGCTCATCCTGTGAGTGGTAGCTCAGAATAGCAGGATTACAGAGGTCACAACGAGTCTTTTATCAGACACCCACTGGGCAATGTACGAAGCGGTACGGTACCCCGTGTACAAACTCCTACACGACCCGTGTCAAGATTTCGTTCCTGACGAATATGTTATCAATCATCATCATCATCATCATCATCATCATCATCATCATCATCAACCTCTCGTAAATTCTAACTCGTTAGTTAGTGAAATATCAGAGGTGATATAACAAATTTTGAAGGACAAACAGAAAACGGGCACCCACCGAGTGCGCGCTACAACAGTCAGACAGTCACTGTTTAATTCTCGTAAACAATTACCCATCCCACTGTCTTATCAGCATTAAAATACTGACTTGTATTAAGAGGATAAACTGTTTTTTCCAGTCGTTATTTGTGTTTGATATCCTGCGTGTCGGCTTCACTTGGAGTTAAGAGCAGATTCAGTCTTCCCTGTTCATCCTTTTCTCGCAAGCTTGTCACTTTCGCCTCATTAAATATTCCATTAACGTCTCGTTGAGTTTATCTCTCCCCGTGTCTAGTCCTCCGGGGGATTCCCAGTTCTCAAAGTCAATTTCCTGACGATTAAAGTCCTCAGTGATCAGTAGTTTCACCCTTGTTCTATTTACTCTTTCGTTCTGCTTCCTCCGGGAGGTTTATCGTTGCTCGCTCGTTCTCGCCATCATCTTGTACTGTGCTCTTACCCCCGGGATCTTCCTCGCTCTTCATGGGCTTTACTGCAAAAAAGCTCTTCATATCAAAGCTTCACACGTCTTCTATCGGTACTACTACCACACTCTCTGTCTGTCTCTGTCTCTCCCTTTGTCTGTCTGTTTCTCTCTCTCTCTCTCTTTCTTTCTTTCTTTTTCTATCTCTCTTTCTTTCTCTTTCTCTCTTTCTCTCTTTCTCTCTCTCTCTTTCTCTCTCTTTCTCTCTTTCTCTCTCTTTCTCTCTTTCTCTCTTTTTCTCTCTTTCTTTCTCTTTCTCTCTCTTTCTTTCTCTCTCTCTCTCTCTCTCTCTCTCTCTCTCTCTCTCTCTCTCTCTCTCTCTCTCTCTCTCTCTCTCTCTCTCTCTCTCTCTCTCTCTCTCTCTCTCTCTACATTTCCCCCCAGATATACTATCCTTCATAACACAATAATGTCGGCTCCATTTATGTGCCATGCCTTCATTCTTCTCCTCTTTATACCTTGCTGGTTCGTCTGGTTCCTGTTGTAGTAGAGGATGGGTGAGCATGAGAGGGTCGGTCCACGGATGGGGGAATAGGGTCTGAAAGGAATTTTTGGGGGTAGGGGAATATCTGCTAATGTCCAGCGATGGGGGGAATGTGGTCCGGTAGGAATCTTAGGCCTTTCCTTGCCCCGGGAAGAATGGGGTAGGAACTTTCCTCCCGGTATAAATGGAGTAATGGGGTTCCTAGTGGTGCATGGGAGGGCCCTTGATTGTTCATATGTTGGGGAGGATTTGGGCTGGAGTTGGGCTTGTGGAGGTGGGGGAGCTGGATGGTGGGGGTCTCATTAGGGAGGATATATTTGTCACGTTCCATCGGTTTCATTGACACTTTTGACCACAAAATCAAAGATGTGTGTGTAGTTACAGAACCTTGAATCTTTGATGCCTGGTGATAGACTCTTGGTCCAAGGAATTAGAGCTCTCTTCCCCTTCCTCAAATCAAACCTGAGTACCTCTAGTTCCTTCACGGGCTCAGCTCTCCCCCACCCATGAATTTAATTTAAAATTAATAGGAATACCTTTGAAGGCTTGTTGCAGTCTCAAAGATTAACTCTTTGTATTACGTGTTATGAATGGCCTTACTATGTGGTAAATCATACGGTGGCCCTAAAGTCTGGTGGTTCTCCGGTGACTTGTATCTTGGTAATTATATTCCCTTGTGATTTGCAGCGCGGCTGTAATGTACCGGAATATATGATGGAGCCTTATATTAGCTTAATGAAACCCATGGGTGTCGGCTGAACAAAGGTGTGAGAGAGGCTGGTGGTGATGGTGACGGTGGTGATGGTGACGGTGGTGGTGGTGACGAAGATAGGTATACAAGATGGGTGGAGTGGGTCACTCGCTGGCTACTTACCTTCTATATCTGGAATATCTGGAGGGCATTCCGGGGATCAGTGTCCCCGCGGCCCGGGCCATGACCAGGCCTCCTGGTGGTCTTTTTGTTTTGTCTCATGATTGCCTAAGATGACAGGTAAGTCATGTAATTGTAGGTAAAAGACATGTGTGTACTGATCAAAACTTAACTTCTATTAAGGTGGTAGGCTGGAAGGCAGTAGCCATCCAGGCAAGTGCTACTGTTCAGTTGGGTTCTAGACCGTGTTCAAGAGTTGTTGCTACTAGACCGTGTTCAAGAGTTGTTACTACTAGACCGTGTTCAAGAGTTGTTACTACTAGACCGTGTTCAAGAGTTGTTACTACTAGCCCGTGTTCAAGAGTTGTTACTACTAGACCGTGTTCAAGAGTTGTTACTACTAGCCCGTGTTCAAGAGTTGTTACTACTAGCCCGTGTTCAAGAGTTGTTGCTACTAGACCGTGTTCAAGAGTTGTTACTACTAGACCGTGTTCAAGAGTTGTTACTACTAGACCGTGTTCAAGAGTTGTTACTACTAGACCGTGTTCAAGAGTTGTTACTACTAGACCGTGTTCAAGAGTTGTTACTACTAGCCCGTGTTCAAGAGTTGTTACTACTAGCCCGTGTTCAAGAGTTGTTACTACTAGACCGTGTTCAAGAGTTGTTACTACTAGACCGTGTTCAAGAGTTGTTACTACTAGACCGTGTTCAAGAGTTGTTACTACTAGCCCGTGTTCAAGAGTTGTTACTACTAGCCCGTGTTCAAGAGTTGTTACTACTAGCCCGTGTTCAAGAGTTGTTACTACTAGACCGTGTTCAAGAGTTGTTACTACTAGACCGTGTTCAAGAGTTGTTACTACTATCCTGTCAAGTGAGTGTGAAATGGAAACCTTTGGTTTATATTTTTGCACTGGCAGGATTGCTGATCTTCTCTGTCTCGTGAACATGTAAGTGGCAAGTAAATCTTGCAATCTTCCTACATTCAGTATGCACTTTTCTTGACTTTCCGATGTTCTTATTCGCTTTTAATCCTTTAGGATTTCCTTGCGAATCTCGGAGGTGTGGTGTAAGGCCTGGCCGTGGCCAAGAAACAGTGATCCCCACAACCACTTACAGATATATACTTATACAGGCAGGCCCCGATTTATAGCGCTTTGCTTTACAGCGTTTTGCTATTATACTCATTCTTCATTTATTCAGACTTCCTACGATAAATATATTCACCACTCCCTATAAGCTAAGAACGAAAATGTGTAATGTGTGTACTGCATATGCATTTTTTAGGCCTAGCTCTAGTGCTCACTTAATATATGATAGTGTAAACATGTTATCAGGCTTTTATATAGCTTTGGAAAAAAAAGTTTCACTTTACAGCTATTTTAGCTGCAGAGCTGTAGCCCTGAACCAAACCTGCTGTATAAGCGGGGCCTGCCTGTATTTCCTTATTTCGTAGGTCATTAGACGTGGCATTATTCTCGTAAAGAATCTCGGGTTTTTCTAGTTTCTGGAAATGTTCGGAGGTGGTGAGGGGCGGTAAGTATTGGTCAAGTGCTCCTTACTCCAGTAAGTCTTGGTCAAGTGCTCCTTACTCCAGTAAGTCTTGGTCAAGTGCTCCTTACTCCAGTAAGTCTTGGTCAAGTGCTTCTTACTCCAGTAAGTCTTGGTCAAGTGCTCCTTACTCCAGTAAGTCTTGGTCAAGTGCTCCTTACTCCAGTAAGTCTTGGTCAAGTGCTTCTTACTCCAGTAAGTCTTGGTCAAGTGCTCCTTACTCCAGTAAGTCTTGGTCAAGTGCTCCTTACTCCAGTAAGTATTGGTCAAGTGCTCCTTACTCCAGTAAGTCTTGGTCAAGTGCTTCTTACTCCAGTAAGTCTTGGTCAAGTGCTCCTTACTCCAGTAAGTCTTGGTCAAGTGCTCCTTACTCCAGTAAGTCTTGGTCAAGTGCTCCTTACTCCAGTAAGTCTTGGTCAAGTGCTCCTTACTCCAGTAAGTCTTGGTCAAGTGCTCCTTACTCCAGTAAGTCTTGGTCAAGTGCTCCTTACTCCAGTAAGTCCTTTACCTTTGATATACCTTTGATGCGTTTCGAGAGCCTCAATACTCTCGGAGCCCGGTCATGGATCAGGCTCGTCTGGTGCTTGCCTGGTCAACCAGGCTGTTGCTGCTGGAGGCCCGCTGCCTTGTCAAGTGCTCCCCTCTCCAGGATGCCGCTAGTGCTTCCTTCTCCCTTCGTGGGGGAAAATCTTCCCCTTTTTCCCCCGCCTCCGGGGATGCACACCCCATTTCCTTCCCCACCCATCCCATCCCCCCAATCAAAAGACTAAAGCGGAGATGACGTTGCTGCGTGACCGCACAAGGAGGGAGATGAGTGTGGAGAATCAAGCGATTGGACTGAAGAAGAAAGCAACTGACCCCGTTCCTTGTTCCTTTCTTTGCTGTTCCATCCCTTTACCCGTCTACGTCTGTCTCCTCTTTATCCCTCAAGGTGGATAAAACTCCATCCGTGACCTTGGAGGGGAGCAAAGGGAAAAAGGGTCACAGGGATAAACGAGAAAGATGCAAAATCAATCTCTCTCTCTCTCTCTCTCTCTCTCTCTCTCTCTCTCTCTCTCTCTCTCTCTCTCTCTCTCTCTCTCTCTCTCTCTCTCTCGTTCGTTCGTTCGTTCGTTCAGCCTGAGGGAAGGGAGAGTGAAGTAGAATGGGGTGTTGAGTGAGGTTGAAGAGGATAAGGGGGAAAAAGAAAGGGATGATAAAAATACCTTAAAAAGCGGTAGGGGAAAGGAGTGAGGAAGGAAAAATAGATCTAAACTGAAAGAGGAAGAGGTAGGCATGGAGAAGGGAGGGGAAAGAGCATGGTGGTAGGAGAGGGGAGTGAGAGATATGAAAGGAGGGAGGGGATGGAGTTAGAGGTGAAGGAAAAGAGTGAGCGACATGAAAAAAGAAAGGGAAGGAGTGAGAGATTGAAAATGGGGGCCTGTGGAAAGGAATGGGAGATGGAAGGTTATTGAGAGCAAGGCTGACTAATAGTGAGGAAGAAGGATGAGAGATAGGAGAAGGGTAAGAAAGACACAAGACATAGTAATCTGGAACATTAAGGAGCCAAGCATCCCCAGGCAACGTCAGCAGCAGCAACAGCAGCAGCATCAGTAACTGTAGCATCAGTAACAGCACCAGCAGTAGTAACAGCAGCAGCAGCAGCATCAGTAACTGTAGCATCAGTAACAGCACCAGCAGTAGTAACAGCAGCAGCAGCAGTAACAGCAGCAGCAGCAGCAGTGGCGGGTGAAACAGCAGAGGTTTAAAGGTGCCGCGCTCATCACACGCTCCAGAGGGGTGGCTGGCTCCCCACCTGAAGATACCCTCACCCAACCACTCCTAGCTCTTCCCTCACCTCTCCACCACCCACTGTTTCGCCCCCTCACCCATCCTAGCTCCTCCCCTTCCCCCCACCCGCATCTTCGCAAGGATGTGTTGTTTGCGGATAGCAGATCCTCTGGCTGCTATCTTGAGCGGATTTACACAGAAATCGTTGCTGTGTTGTTTTTTACAGCAGGCGATAGGATTTTTATTTTACGTAGTTGAGTTCTGCTGGTGTAAGTATTCCCCAGTTTGAGTTTGCTGGTGTATATTTTATCTGTTATGCTTCCCCAGGGTTATTTAGTGTTGTGGAGCGGCCTGATGTTCTGTACACGTTTCCATCAGAGGCACCAACTGTAGCCTAACTGACTTTCCCCACAGCCCAGGAGCTTTAGCAGTAAATCTACTCTTACGTCCCTCAAAGCCATATAGTCTATGAACTCCGTTTATCGTAATAAACGACAGTAAATAAATAAACGGGAGGAGTCAGTGGGTTACAGTTACTGCTTCCGACTTAAACATGTACAGCGTTGGAGCTGTCAATCCCAGAACCACGGTTCAAGCCGCCCACCGACCATCTTATATATACTACGTATATTCTTACTGGATTATTTGGAAAGTGTTGCAAGTTGCACCAAATTGCGGGTAGCCGAAAACGTTTCTGCATAACTAGGACCGTATCAAGTCTTTGCCTAGAGGGGAGGGGCGACCAGTTGTGTAAGATGAAGTCAGTAAGGAGTTGCAGGGAGAAGTAGAGTAATGTTTGCAGGGATCAAGTGAGAGGGTGAACATGCATGTCTTGAAGCCAACTTTGTTACATCTTTTGAATCTTCTCTCGTGAAAGACACTGGTTCACTTTGATCTGCAGTCACCATCCACAGCTTGGTAATGTGTATACCACGATCTTCTGGATGTCCTCCAACTCCAAACCCCCAACCACCACCCACTACCACGTCTTCCACGTGTCCATCTTCCCTCTAAAACCCCTCTTATCCCCCAAATCTCGGCCGCCACCTCCATCCCTCCATTCTCCCCTTCTCATCCCTCCACCCCTACCCCTTCATCTTCCACTTTTCGGCTCCCCACCACCACTGCCCCCCACCTTCCATCCCATGGGAGGGGAGGGAGGCTACTCTGCCAAACATGTTGTCTCAAATGGAAAAGTTAGAAAAGTTCCCCCTCCTCGATGTATGTTTTGTCCATGGCGCAAAGACTACGAAGGCCGGTGTTTTTTGGCCTCTCAGTTGGGTTTTGTGGCCGTGTTTTGGCAATTTGAAGATGTTTAGAGCTTTCGGACGATGTTTTGAACTGTCTTCGATGTTTTGATTCTGGGGCTCAAGACATTGCAAATGCTGTTCAGGATTTTTATGTGTCTGGTGCCATGGTGCTGTTTTGTTGCTGTGATGCTGTTTGTTTTTCTTGTTTTGAAGCTGTGATAGTGATTGTTTTTCGTGTTTTGAAGCTGTGATAGTGATTGTTTTTCGTGTTTTGAAGCTGTGATAGTGATTGTTTTTCGTGTTTTCAAGCTATGATGGTGTTTGTGGATGGTGTTTTAAAGCTACTAATGTTTGTGGATGATGTTTTAAAGCTATGGAGGTGTTTGTGGACGGTGTTTTAAAGCTAAGAAGCTGTTTGTGGACGGTGTTTTGATACTATGACGGTGTTTTAAAGCTGCGAATGTTTGTGAATGTTTTAAAGCTATGAAGGTGTTTGTGGACGGTGTTTTAAAGCTACGAAGGTGTTTATGGACGGTGTTTTGAAGCTAATCCAGCCTAACCTAACCTAGCCTGACTTAGCTTTGCGTAAATTAACTTTTAAGATTTGGAGAAAAATAGAAAAAAATAAAAAGTAACGTTTTGCAATGTGGATGAGTTGCTTGCCAAGACGAATGAAAACGAAGTTATCATCATCTACTACTACTACTACTACTACTAATAATAATGATAATTTAATTATAATAAATAAATTATTTTTAATTAAGTGTAGAGGTTGGCCACAGTTGTGTGTGCTGGACATGTGTTGGAAGTTACCTATGTGAACATGGTGTGTCCTCAAACAGCGTGCACGCGCGCACACACACACACACACACCTCATGCTGGAGGTGAAATTTCCAACAATACTGTATAAAGAGAAGGACAACGTTTCGCTGTGACTTGAGGCTGTACACAAGCGAGGTAGAGGGAGGGCGAGAAAGAGAAGGGGTTGGAGGAAGGGAAGAGGGGGGTGAGGGAGGGGTGAATGCAGTGTGGTGAACTGCTAGTAATGGTTTCTTAGAGACCTTCAGGGTGAGCCTTATTTTGATGGTGGCCATTTAACTGTGTAAAAAGTTTTTTGTCGGATTGTTCGTCGAGTGTTTTGTGAAGCCTTGGAAAGTTGTGTGTGTGTGTGTGGAGAGAGAGAGAGAGAGAGAGAGAGAGAGAGGAGAGAGAACGAACGAACGAACGAACATGAAGGAAATAAAGAATGAATGACGTGAGTGGTATCATGTCATCTTTATATTTAGTTTGATCCTGGTAGAATATATAGTCAGTCTTATGATCACTAGCTTAAACATTGCTTGACTGTTCACTTATTGAAGGATACAGAGATATTATAGTAATTTATATCATATATCAAGGTATATAATACTTTCGAGCAAGTATCCTTAATTTGTGTCTAACTAGTGTAGTCACCTAGTTGTGTTTCCATGGGTCGATTATTAGCTCGTGGTCACGCCTGTAACGTGTACTCACCTAGTTGTGGTTGCAGGGGTCGATTCATAGCTCCTGGCCACGTCTCTTCACTGGCCGCTTCTAGGTCACTCTTCCGGCTCCATGTGCTTTATCATACCTCTTCTTAAAGCTATGTATGGATCCTCCCTCCACTACATCACTTCCCAGACTATTCCACTTCCTGACCACTCTGTGACTGAAAAAATACTTCCTAACATCCCTGTGATTCATCTGAGTCTTCAGCTTCCAACTGTGACCCTTTGTTGTTGTGTCCCATCTCTGGAACATCCTGTCTCTGTCTACCTTGTCGATTCCTCTCAGTATTTTATATGTCGTTATCATATCCCCCCTAGCTTTCCTGTCTTTCAGTGTCGTCAGGTCGATTTCCCTTAACCTCTCCTCGTAGGACATACCCCTTAGCTCCGGGACTAGTCTTATTGCAAACCTTTGCACTTTCTCTAGCTTCCTTACATGCTTGGTTAGGCGTGGGTTCCAAACTGGTGTTGCATACTCCAATATAGGCGTAACGTACACAGTGTACAGGGTCCTGAACGATTCCTTATTAAGATGTTGGAATGTTATTCTTAGGTTTGCCAGGCGCCCGCATGCTGCAGCAGTTATTTGGTTGATGTGCGCCTCCGGAGATGTGCCTGGTGTTATACTTACCCCAAGATCCTTTTCCTTGAGTGAGGTTTGTAGTCTCTGGCCCCCTAGACTATACGTGGACCCCCGAGTTTCGTAAACCCCGGAAATCGTACATTTATGTAAGTATAATATTGTAAGTGCTTGTGGAAGTGTATTTTTGGGGGTCTGAAATAGACTAACCTAAGTGACATTTTTCCTTAAGGGATTAAATTCGTTTGGTAATGGCGCTTGAGCAGACTTCAGGAGTGAAGTTTTTACGAAACTCGGGGGTCCACTCCGTCTGCGGTCTTCTTTGCCCTTCCCCAATCTTCATGACTTTGCATTTGGTGGGGTTGAACTCCAGGAGCCAGTTGCTGGACCAGGCCTGCAGCCTGTTCAGATCTCTTTGTAGTTCTGCCTGGTCCTCGTCCAATTGAATTCTTCTCATCAACTTCACATCTGCAAACAAGGACACTTCGGAGTCTATTCCTTCCGTCATGTCGTTCACAAATACTAGAAACAGCACCGGTCCTAAGACTGACCCCTGTGGAACCCCACTCGTTACAGGTGCCCTCTCTGACACCTCGCCACGCACCATGACTCGCTGCTGTCTTCCTGACAGGTATTCCCTGATCCACTGCAGTACCTTCCCTGTTATCCCTGCCTGGTCCTCCAGCTTTTGCACTAATCTCTTGTGTGGGACTGTGTCAAACGCTCGCGCGCAGGTGTGCGTGCTTGCGTGCGTGTGTACTCACCTAATTCACCTGATTGTGGTTGCAGGGGTCGAGTCATAGCTCCTGGCCCCGCCTCTTCACTGGTCGCTATTAGGTGTGTGTGTACTCACCTAATTTTTTTTTTAGTTGCAGGGGTCGATCCATAGCTCCTGGCCCCGTGTGTGTGTGTGTGTGTGTGTGTTTGTGTGTGTGTGTGTGAGGATCTCCCAGTGGCTTTGTTTGTACGTACCTGCCTGTCAGTAGTGGAAGGCAATTTTAATCACGTGCAACTGTGACCTTGAATCACAGGTGGTGTGCACCTAGGGTGTACACAGGTGTTTTGTGGGTGGAGGTGTACACACGCGTTTATACTGGAGTGTGGTTCATGTATTTTCAAGCTCACGACAAGACATGTGGAGGACTGATTATACAGCGACACTGTATGGCAGAGCATCACTCTAGGTTAGGCAAGATATGTCAGGGAATTGGACAAGAGTTTCCTGACGCGGGTCTTCGTCATATGATGACCCGCCGCTGGTGTTATTTGGTCATGTGACCGAGGCCTTCCACTGGCTTATCCCTCAACCCTTTCAAAAAATTATTGTTATGATTATAACCATTTTTTATTCTCACATTAAATGAGAGGAAACCATGCGAGGACAAGACCTCGGTTGACATACATTTTTATTCAATGTTGCTGTCTGCATGTTGAAGTCCTACCTTTCATTACCGTTGCAAGAGCTCACTTAACTCTCTCAACCTTCAGAAGTTTTAAAAAATCTATATCTTATGAAAAGAATAGTCATCCTTGGAGAGAAAGATTTTAAGGTGGTCAGTCCCTCAGCCTGGAGAAGAGTTGAGCTCCATGGAGTTGAGGGACTGACTGCATCATCTATATTTCACTACTACACCTGCTTCTTCTGTATTTGACTGAAGAAGCCTACTGTGCAGGTGAAAAGTTTCATCAATAAAGATACACAACTGTTGCACATGTGTCTTAATCTTCAATTTGTCGGTATTTTATAGCATTTTGAAGAACACACTGGTGAGTACACGATGTAAACAACGGACAAGCGCCACTTACCACGGTGATGAGAACAAATGGTTGAAGGTTGGTTACAATCAAGTCTCTGTTGAGATACCGTGCATATAAGGGACTTTTCAATCATTATACATGTAAAGAACAAAGAGTCACAATACCGTGACTGGAACAATACATAGATAACCCACACGTGGGAGAGAGGAGCTTAAGACGACGTTTTGGTCCGACTTGGACCGTTTACAACACTTGAAAATGGTCCAAGTCGGACCAAAACGTCGTCATAAGTTTCTCTCTTCTGTGTGCGGGTTATTTGTGTATTATAGATGTGGTACTCTAGTTGCAAGATGTGGTACTCTAGTTGCAAGTGTGAAAATCCATAACCTTAAGTAAGATTATTTACGCACAGGTACACATAAGTACAATTATACGTAGTGTAAATTACCTAGAATAACTCAAAACAAAGTGACTGATTTCCATTGGGGCCCTTTATTTCCACTGGAGTCCTTTATTTCCACTGGAGTCCTTTATTTCCACTGGAGTCCTTTATTTCCACTGGAGTCCTTTATTTCCACTGGAGTCCTTTATTTCCACTGGAGTCCTTTATTTCCACTGGAGTCCTTTATTTCCACTGGAGTCCTTTATTTCCACGAGTCCTTTATTTCCACTGGAGTCCTTTATTTCCACTGGTGTCCTTTATTTCCACTGGTGTCCTTTATTTCCACTGGTGTCCTTTATTTCCACTGGTGTCCTTTATTTCCACTGGAGTCCTTTATTTCCATTGGGTTCCCTTCAAGGAAAAAAATCTGAGATTTCTCAAAGAGACTATTTGAATATTCTACTGAATAAAATGCAAAAAGAAATAAGCAAAGTCTTTCAGTGGTCAGTGTAAACAAAAAAATAACACGATTTTCAGAACTCAAAAAGATTCACTATGTAAAACACAAGAGGAGCACCAAATAGAACACAAAGAACATGGGAAGAATCTGGGTCTAATAATGTCATTTGACCTTTCAAAGAACACCCTAAAACAAATGACACGACTCCAGGAAAATGACGGGGTGGATAATGAATTCCAGGATAAGAGACAGTGCCAGTGGTGACAGTTTTGAAATGGCTCGTGCTCTCGCTTGGAGCACTGCTCGGTGTTGACTGCTCCATCCAAGGCACGAGAGATATCACAGCTGGAACAGATTCAGAGTTAATTTACAGCCTGCAAAGAGCCAGTAAAACCCACACAACACCCCTCCACTACTACCACTACCACCACCCACCCAACCCCCTCTCCACCACTACCACCACCGATACAACCCCCCTCCTCCATTATCACCACCCATACAACCCCCCTCTACCATTATCACCACCCACACAACCCCCTCCACCACTACCACCACCCACACAACCCCCCGTCCACTACCACCACCCACACAATCCCCCTCCACTGCCACCTACACAACTATCCCCTTCACAACTACCCACACAACCCCTCCACCACTACCACCACAGACACAACCCCTCCCTCCACCACCACCACCCACACAACCCCTCCCTCCACCACCACCACCCACACAACCCCCTCCCTCCACCACCACCCACACAACCCCTCCCTCCACCACCACCCACACAACCCCCTCCACCACCACCCACACAACCTCCCTCCACCACCACCCACACAACCCCCTCTAACCACCCACACACCCCTCAACCACTACCACCACCCACACAACCCCCTCTACCAGTACCACCACCACCACCCACACAACCCCCCTCCACGTCCACCACCCACACAACCCCCCTCCACCACTACCATAACTGCCACTACCATCATCACCACCACTACCGACCATAACACCTTCAGTTATAACCAGAAACCCTTCCATTACCACATCAGACAAACCATATGGTTACCCCTCCCTCCCCGACATTTCCTCTTAAATGCTCCCTCCCTCATCCTCTCTTTCCCCCTTACTCTCCCCCCCCTCACTCGTCATTACCCCTTATCTCCATCATTGTTTATAAGTGTTAAGAACAGCATTGGTCGACGCCGCTCTGGAAAATCCGCCTCATCTTCCACCTCATTCCTTGATAAACGAGACACTTGTACAACATTTGGGTATCTTTATTCTGGAAACGTTTCGCCACGCAGTGGCTTCTTCAGTCCAATGTAGAGAATGGTGGAAGATGAGGAGGAGTTTGAGGTCATCAGTCCCTCAGCCTGGAGTCGATGTGTTAAAAGTCAAGATTGATAGACTGAACACACCGACTCCAGGCTGAGGGACTGATTACCTCAAACTCCTCCTCATGTTTCATTGGACTGAAGAAGCCACTGCGTGGCGAAACGTTTCCAGAATAAAGATACTCAAATGTTGTACAAGTGTCTCATTTATCATTTATGATAGGAGAGGAAGAATTAACAAGGGAATAATGGTATTGATTAAGCATGTTTGTACTCTCTCTTAGATTGGTATATTGATGTATACAAACCATCCTAGTTAAGCTAGATTCAGTTTATCAGGCGCCTATAAGCAAGTTTACGCACACACACACAGTTGTCAGGAAGTGGAATAGTCTGGAGAGTAGTGTTTTGGAGGCAGGATCCATACATAGCTTTAGGAAGAAGTACGACAAGGCTCAGTGAGCAGGAAGAGAGTGGACCTAGTAGCGACCAATGAAGAGGCGGGGCCAGAAGCACTGCCTTGACCCCTGCAACCACAATTAGATGAGTACACACACAAAGGAACAGACGAGGTAGATAGGGACAGAATGTTTCAGAGATGGGGCACGGAAAACAAGGGGTCACAACTGCAAGTTGAAAACTCAGATGAGTCACAGGCATATTATGAAGTATTTCTTCAGTCATAGAGTTGTCAGGAAGTGGAACAATCTGGAGAGTGATGTAGTGGAGGCAGGATCCATACATAGCTTTAAGAACAGATACGATAAAGCTCTTGGAGTATGAAGGGAATGGACCTAGTAACAACCGGCGAAGAGGCGGGGCCAGGGTCTACAATTCGATCCCTGCAACCACAAATAGGTGAGTACACACACACAGGCCAGGAGTTGTGAATCGACCCCTGCTCCCACAAATAGGCGAGTACACAGCGGATGAGTGACCTGTTACCAGCCCTGAGGATGGTTTTCCGGTTGTGGTGATGGTGGTAGGGATGGTGGTGGTGGTAGTGATGGTGGTGGTAACAATCACTTTAGACCAGCCAGCCAGGAACCTCCGCCTGTACAGAATGGAAGAGGAAGGTGTGACCGCGCCTCCTGGCTGCTATCTTTGTAGCAGTGTGCAGTTACTGTTATCATCTGATAACTCAACACTCGTTAAACATTTCCTTCGTTTACTAAGTTGTGCATGTGTTTACAGAGACATTGCTCCTATCTTTATTATCCGCTGGATAAATCAGCTGTTTGCCTTACGGTCAGCTGGGTTGTTTCACTGTTGACACATGTCAGCTGGTGCGCGACGCCTAGAATATATGCGCATGTTTAGTGTGAAGAAAAACACCTTACTGATATTGGAACAGCGTTACGCTCTTGTGTAGCTCTGTAGAGCTTTATAACTTGAATATCTGCTGACTTTAAGTTCTGTACAGGGTGAAACGTTGCACCAATTCAAACTTGTGCAACGTGATGTTTCCTTATAATAGTGGGGAGTCTACCTGGAGGGTGTTCCTGGGGTCAGCGCCCCAGCGGCCCTTAACCAGGCTATTTATATCCAGCAAATGTTGAATGTTAGGAAATTTATTATTTTTCTTTAACACGGACAGCTTCTCAGCCCAGCGAAGGGACTTAGGCGAAGAACATTCACCATCACTCACTCACACTCTCTCTCTGGCGGTCTTTGCAAAAATTAGCAGCAACACTGAACGCCGTTGATGTATTAACCACCAGACTTCATCACCTCCACTGACTGAAATAAAATACCGACGTTATTGTTCCAAATCTCCAAGAATCTCTTCATGTTACTTTACAAGAACAACTTATTGTGAGCTAGAAGAAACTGTATATGTGGAGAATGCTCAGGGAACCTTCACTGTATGTTCAGTCAAGAACCTTAATTGTTAGGTAAAAAGGACACATGTGCAACTAATGCGACATTTTTATTGTGGCAACGTTTCGATCTCCGGGAGCTTTGTCAAGCCGTTACAAACAGTACTACTACTACCACTACTGCTACTACTACTACCACTACTGCTACTACTACTACCACTACTGCTACTACTACTACTACCACTACTGCTACTACTACCCGCAACGATTATATTATGTCTTACACCTCTCTCTAATACGTATATATATCCTGTGTCCCTGTATTGTTTGTAACGGCTTGACAAAGCTCCTGGAGAGCGAAACGTTGCCGCAATAAAATGTGTTCTTTTGCTTAACATACTGTTGGTAATTGTACCAACGTTATTACCTTAATTATTGAAAACGTTTGGAATTCTTAAGGCGAGATATTGAGATACGTCAGAATTTATTTACACCTGGAAAATTCTGGAGGGATTGGTCTTGAATCTGCACACTGAATCACCCCTACGAAAGCCAGAGACTTGGAGCACAATACAAATACCCGCATTGAAAAGCAGGGGCGCCATGAGTACACAGAGATACATCGTGTGACGGAAGGGAAGATTTTGTCCAACACCTCCCTTCATACATAAGATTAAGTACACACACACACACGCACACAGAGGAAGTGGAACAATCTGGAGTGTAGATGAATTGTTCAGAGAACCGACAAGTTGATAAATTAGACACATGTGCAACACTTGGGTATCTTTAATGAGGAAACGTTTCGCCACACAGTGGCTTCATCAGTCCAATACAAAGCAGGAAGTTGTAAGGAGAAGAGGAGTTTGAGGTAATCAGTCCCTCAGCCAGGAGTCGATGTCTTCAGTCCATCAATCTTCCTTGAATATTCTGTGAATATTCAAGGCCATGGCGCCGTGGTGGTAGAGAGACCATGGTGGTATTGAGAGAGAGACCATCATGGTGGTAGCGAAGAGACCATGGTGGTAGTGATAGTGTGGTGGTAGCGATAGTGTGGTGGTGGTAGTAGTAGTAGTGGCGGCGGCTGTGACTAAGGGTGTGGGCGGCTGTGGTAGTGGGACAGGGAGCTGAGACTAAGGGTGGGGAGCTAATATAGGTTTATTGTCCTGGTGGAGGTACCCTGGGGCACTTCCCTCATGTTGTTGCTACTGCAGTTGTTGATTCTACTGTTACTGCTACCGTTGTTGTTGTTGCTGCTGCTACCGTTATTGTTGCTGCTACTGTTATTGTTACTGTTGTTGCTGCTGCTGCTGCTGTTGTTGCGTTCATGTTACTATCGTTGTTGATGCTGCTGCTGTGCTGCTGTTTATGTCGCTAATTCTGCGGTATTTGCTTTTTTTTGCTATTGTTGCTGTTGCTGTTGCTGTTCAGGCTATCGGCATAGGTTCCGTAGGCTGCTTTTAAGGCCTATTTTAACAACAGGAAACAAATTGTCAAAATCAACAAAACAGAATCAGAACCCCTTCCGATAGCACGAGGAGTTCCCCAAGGTAGTATTCTGGGTCCCTTATTATTCGTGTTATGTAAACGACATGCCCATCAGTGTCAAGTGCAAACTCCTACTGTATGCGGATGACAGTGCTCTGTTAGTGTCAGGTAAAGACCCACAAGATATAATGTAATAACACTGGAACTGGAGTCCTGCAGCAAATGGTTAGTAGACAACAAACTATCGTTACACTTCGGGAAAACGGAAGCCATACTCTTTGGCACGAAACAAACTGAGAAGGGTAAATAGTTTTAATGTCCGGTGTAATGGGGAACCCATCACTTCAGTTTCCTCAGTAAAATATCTGGGAATCCTCTTTGACCCATGCATGTCAGGAGAATTGATAGGGAACATTGTAGTAAAGAAAGCGAATGCCAGACTGAAGTTCCTCTACACACAAGCACAGTGTTTACCTACTGAGGCTCGCAGGACCCTATGTCTAGCCCTTATACAATGTCATATTGACTACGCTTGCTCTTCATGGTACTCTGCCTTGACAAAAAAATTGAAAGATAGACTGCAAATCACACAGAACAAAATGGTAAGATTCATCCTGGACCTGGGTCCAAGAGAACATGTAGGTTAGGATAAATTAGAACAATTGGATATGCTGAATATTGAAGACAGAGTAAAACAACTGAAGTTAAATCAAGTTTATAAAATTGCTCACAAACAGTGTCCAGAATATCTTGCTGTTAATTTTGTCAAGGCTGGTAACCAAAGCATAGTATTAGGGGGAGAGAGCACAACTTTGTAGTAGCCACAGTCAGTGGCCAGGCTTCAAACACCTTTTATTGTACAGCAATAAAGGAATGGAACAGACTGCCTGTACATGTCAAAGCCAGTCATAGCATGAGCCAGTTCAAGAAGAGAGCCAAAAGCTACCTAATGAATGTAGCGACAGAAAGGGAGGAGAATGATTTTATACTTTGTTCGTAGTATATCTCCTTTATAGTATAATAATATGATATTTCCTTTATAGTATAATAATATGATATTAAAAGGACCCCAATGGAAATAAGTCACTCTGACTTTTTTTTGGGTTATCCCAGGTTCTCTACACATATGCTGCTATGTATGATAATCTATGTAACTGTATTTGTGTATACCTGAATAAACTGTCTTGCTTATGCTTCTGGTAGTTTTTGTGTCTATGGTCTTGACTGTGGCCTGTTACTTTGTGATGGGCAAGTTCTCTCAAGTTTTATGTGTGTGTACTACTGTACACTTTTAAAGAAGGTTGTACCACTATACATTTGTAAAAAATAGGTCGTTGTACCACTGCACATTTGTAAGAAGTTGTACCACTCTACATCTGTATAGAAGGTTGTACTACTGTACATTTCTAAAGGTTGTACTACTGTACACCAGTAAAGCTTGTTGTACCACTAGACATCTGTAAAGAAGGTTGTACCACTGTACATCTGTAAAGAAGGTTGTACCACTGACATCGTAAAGAAGGTTGTACCACTGTACATCTGTAAAGAAGGTTGTACCACTGTACATCTGTAAAGAAGGTTGTACCACTAGACATCTGTAAAGAAGGTTGTACCACTGTACATCTGTAAAGAAGGTTGTACCACTGTACATCTGTAAAGAAAGTTGTACCACTGTACATCTGTAAAGAAGGTTGTACCACTAGACATCTGTAAAGAAGGTTGTACCACTGTACATCTCTAAAGAAGGTTGTTCCACTGTACATCTGTAAAAAAAGGTTGTAAGACTAGACATCTGTAAAGAAGGTTGTACCACTGTACATCTGTAAAAATACGGTATCACTGTACATCTGTAAAAAAATGTTGTACCACTGTACATCTGTAAAAAATGTACCACTGTACATATGTAAAGAATGTGCATATACTACTATTCACCTGAAAAGGGGGTGCGTGTACCACTGTACACCAATTATAAAAGGAGCGTACTCACCTAGTTGTGGTTGCAGGGGGCGAGTCATAGCTCCTGGCCCCGCCTCTTCACTGGCCGCTACTTGGTCACTCTCCCTGCGCCATGAGCTTTACCATACCTCTTCTTAAAGCTATGAATGGATCCTGCCTCCACTACATCGCTTCCCAAACTATTCCACTTCCTGACTACTCTGTGACTGAAGAAATACTTCCTAACATCCCGTGATTCATCTGAGTCTTCAACTTCCAACTGTGTCCCCTTGTTGCTGTGTCCCATCACTGGAACATTCTGTCTCTGTCAACCTTGTCAATTCCTCTCAGTATTTTATATGTCGTTATCATGTCCCCCCTATCTCTCCTGTCCTCAAGTGTCGTCAGGTCGGTTTCCCTTAACCTCTCCTCGTAGGACATACCCCTTAGCTCCGGGACTAGTCTTGTTGCAAACCTTTGCACTTTCTCTAGTTTCTTTACGTGCACTGCTGAACGTGTGAGTGTAATGTACGGATGTGCATGTAGTGTAGGACTACGTGTAGTGTAGGGTTGTACGTGTAGTGTAGGACTGTACGTGTAGTGTAGGGCTGTACGTGTATGTAGGACTGTACGTGATAGTATAGTGTAGGAGCTATACGTGTAATGTAGGCTATACGTGTAGTGTAGGGCTATACGTGTAGTGTAGGAGCTATACGTGTAGTGAAATGTAGGGCTATACGTAATGTAGGTAGTATGTAGGGCTATACGTGTAGTGTAGGCTATACGTGTAGTGTAGGGCTATACGTGTAGTGTAGTGTAGGAGCTATACGTGTAGTGTAGGGGGCTATACAGTGTAGTATGTGTAGTGTATACGTGTAGTGTAGGGCTATACGTATAGTGTAGTGTAGGGTTATACGTGTAGTGTAGTGCTATACGTGTAGTGTAGGGCTATACGTGTAGTGTAGGGCTATACGTGTAGTGTAGGGCTATACGTGTAGTGTAGTGTTGGGCTATACGTGTAGTGTAGGGCTATACGTGTAATGTAGGGCTATACGTGTAGTGTAGGGCTATACGTGTAGTGTAGGGCTATACGTGTAGTGTAGTGTAGGGCTATACGTGTAGTATAGGGCTATACGTGTAGTGTAGGGCTATACGTGTAGTGTAGTGCTATACGTGTAGTGTAGGGCTATACGTGTAGTGTAGGGCTATATCGTATGTGTAGTAGGCTATACGTGAGTGTAGGGCTATACGTGTAGTGTAGGGCTATACGTGTAGTGTAGGGCTATACGTGTAGTGTAGGGCTATACGTATAGTGTAGGGCTATACGTATAGTGTAGGGCTATACGTGTAGTGTAGTGTACGGTAGTGTAAGGCTGGGCAGGTCTACTGTTGACTCATTCTCTTAAATACTCGCTAATAATTTTTTCCCCTGTCATAATAACGGCCAGACACGAATGTTTTGCATTTTTAGACGAGGGAGAGGTAGGGATGTGTGCGCTCACCTATTTCTGGTTGCAGGGGTCGAGTCACAGGTCCTGGCCCTGCCTCTTCGCTGATCCGCTACTAGGTGCACACCTTGCTCTAAGAGCCTTGCCATACCTCTTCTTGAAGCTGTGTGTGTGTTTGGGGGGAGTAGATTCTTGACCTGAGGAGTTGAATGCTCTTTTGTGAATTCAGTTATAAACTAGATACCTCACAAGCCTCCTCGTGATCTCTGGAACTTTAGCATCAGTTGAGGAGAATTAGGTAGCATATCTGGACGGAGGATCGAGCCTCCACCACTCCTTGCACTTAATGATCCACATGGGTTTGGCGCTTTAAATACTTATAAAATAATTCCAGAACTATTATACATGTCTACTGCCTTTTTTTTTCAAGAACGTGAGCCTTATTTTACCAAGAGTGAAGAGTACAGGAGCAATAGTGTAATTAAACGCTTGTACACAGTGTACATCAAACGGTAAGCTAGTGGAAGGCGTCGGTCAGGTGACCAAAGTTACAGTGGCGGGTCATCACATGACTAAAGACCCGCATCAGGAATCACTTGTCCCGTTACTTGACTATTATTATCATGGGGAGCGCTAAACCTGGAGGGATTATACAGCACCTGTGTGGGGATGATGGAAGGCATTCACGCTTAATTCAGGGAATTGGAGCACAGACCCAATTTGTTTCCTGACAAACCTAGCCTAACCTAAACCTAGCCTAAACCTAGCCTAACCTAAACCTAGCCTAAACCTAGCCTAACCTAAACCTAGCCTAACCTAAACCTAGCCTAACCTAAACCTAGCCTAACCTAAACCTAGCCTAACCCAAATCTAACCTGACCTAACTTAACCTAACTTCCATACTATTATTACTATCCAGTACTATCTTATCTATCATATTATGTTTCTTTCCTGCTTACATGAAAGTAGACACCCTGAGTACTTGTAGCAAGGTGCCTCTAACTGTACTCTCCCGGTTCAGACTGACTCATTTCCACACACTGTGTCCCATCCTGTGTGGGGGTGTGTCAGGGGAAACATACCTACCATTACCAGTTTTCTAAAAATAAATTTTTTCTTTTTGCAATTCCTCGCTGATCCCCAACACGCACAATGCTTCTGCATAAAACTATTGTTTAATTTAGCAACTTGGATGATCAGCAGCGTGATGCTCCCCTTTTTGATGGTTAAAAGTGGGGACAGTAAATGATAGAATTACCGGCGCAAAGCCCCTGGAACAAACGTTGCCACCAAAATGTCACATTTTGCATGTTTTCCATTTCTAACACAATGGGAACAAAATCTATGCCCTATATTCCATCCATACGATTTTCAATGAGTTTTGAAATTTTCAGACTCGGGAGAACAGTTGCGAATGATACCCAGTTAGGGTTCATTAACTACGGCAGCTAAAAAGGTTTCACTCGGGGCTGGGTTATCAAAACCATCTTTTGGATATACCATCCATCAAGAAAGGGGTTTTTATGAAAATATCCCAGTCATCACATAAAAATTCCATTGCTCCTTTTTTGGGTCAGTGTTTTGCTACGGGTTTTAAACCCATTGTCCCTTGGGATCTGATCCCACTGTCCCATGGGTTTAATCCCTTGTCCCTGGGCCCTGAGCCCCCCTGTTCCCTGAGATTTTTTCTTTGGTTGTGAATGTGATGGTGGGGAAGGGAGAAGAAGGTGAAGGAAGGTTGGGGGACCGGTGGGGAAGGGGGTTTTTAAAAAATATTAGAGTTGTTTAAAAAGGGAAAAAAAAGGAAAATGGTGAAAAATTTGGTTGATGAAGAAATTTTGGGTAATTTAAAATTGGGAAAAATAAAAATAAAAAGGGGGGAAAAAATGAAAAAAGAGGTTATGAAAAGGGGTGGGGGGGGGTTCAAAAGGGGGAAAGGGGGGAGAGTAAAAAAGGTTGGGGGGGGTGGGGGTAAGTGGGGGGGAGGGGTTGGGGGAGGGGGGAGGGGGTTGGGGGGGGGGTTGGGGGGGGGGCGCTCCCCCCTTTTAAAAAAGTTTTTTTTTAAAAACAGGGGCAGAAAAGGGGGGAAAAAAAATAAGGGCGGGGGGGAATAAGACGAGGGAAAAAATAAGACGAGAAAAGACGAGGGGATAAGACGAGGGGGGAAAGAAAAGGAAAAAAAAAGACGGGAAGAGGGAAAAAAAGGAAAAAAAGAAAAAAAAGGGGATAAGACGAGGAAAGGAAAAAGACGAGGAAGGGTAAAAAGGGGGGGAAGAAAAAAGGGGGGAAAAAAAAGGGAAAAAAAGAAAGGAAGGAGGGGGGAAAAGGGGAAAAAAAGGGGAATAAAAGGAAATAAGACGAAAAGGAAAAATGAAAAGAGGAAAAAAGAAAAGGAAGGCCGAAGAAGGAAGGGAAAAAAGACGAGGGAAAAAGACGAGGGGGGAAAAAAAGACGAGGAAGGGTAAGACAGAAAGGGGAAAAAAGACGAGAAAAAAGGGAAAAGGAAAAAAGAAAAGGGAAAAAAAGAAGGGGGAAAGACGGAAAGGAAGAAAAGGGAAAAAGGGGAAAGAAAAAGGAAAGGGGAAAAAGAAAAGAGAGGGAAAAAAAAAAGGGGAAAAGGAAAAAAAGGGGGAAAGGAAAAAAAAGAAAGAAAGAAGGGAAAAAAAGAAAGGAAAAAAAAAGACGAAAGGAAAGGGAAAAAAAGAAAGGGGAAAGAAGAAAGGAAGGAAAGGGGGAAGAAAAGAAAGGGGGAAAAAAAGGGAAAAGGGAAAAAAAATAGACGAGGAAAAAATAAGACAGGGGAAAAAGAAAAGAAGGGAAGGAAAAAAAAAACGGGGAAAAAGAAAAAAAAAAGACGAGGAAAAAAAAAAACGAAAGGGTAAGACGGGGAAAAAAGAAAAAAGGGAAAAAAAGGGAAAAAAAGGGGAAAAAGAGGGGGGAAAAGAAAGGAAAAATAGGAAAGAGGAATAAGACGAAAAGAAAACGGGGGGGGAAAGAAAGAAGAGAAAAAAACGAAGGAAAAAATAGAAGGAAAAGGGGAAAGAAAGGAAAGAAAAAAAAGGGAAAAAAAAGAGGAAAGGAATAAGACAGGAAAGACGAAAGAAGGGAAAGGGAAAAAAAAAGAGGAAGAAAGAAAAAAGGAAAAATAAGACAAAAAATAAGAAAAAGGGGGAAAAAGAAAGAAAAAAGAAATAGAAAAGAAAAAAGAAAAAACGAAAGGGAAAAAAAGAAGAAAGGGAAAAAAAGAAGGAAGGAAAAGGGAAAAAAAGGAAAAAGACGAGGGGGAAAAAGACGAAAAGGGGGGATAGACGAAAAGAAAAAGACGAGGGAAAAAGGAAAAAGGGAAAAGGGGGGAAAGGGAAAGGGGGAAAAAAAAAGAAAGGAAAAAAAAGGGGGGGGGGAAAAAAAGAAAAAAAGAAAGGGGGAAAAAGGGGGGAAAAAAAAAAGGGGGATAAGACAAAAAAAGAAAAGACGAAAAGGAAAAAAAAGACGAGGGGGGGAAAAGAAGGGGAAGAAAAGAGAAAGGAAAAAAAGAAAAAGAAAGAGAAAGGGGGGAAAAAAGAAAGAAAAAAAAGGAAGAAAAAGGGGAAGAGGGGGTAAGAGGGGGAAAAAAAAGAAAAAAAAAAAAAGGGAAAAAAAGGAAAAAAAGGGGAAAAAACGAAAAAAAGGAAAAAGGGAAAAGGAAAAGAAAGAAGGGAAGGGAAAAGAAAAGGAAAGGGAAAAAGAAAAGGGAAAAAGAAAAAAAAAGGGAAAAAAAGGAAAAAAAAAAAAAAAAAAAAAGAAAAGAAAAGAAGAAAGAAAAAGAAAAGAAGAGGAAAAAAAAAAGAAAAGAAAAAGGGGGAATAGAACAAAAGGGGGGAATGAACGAGGAGAAAAACAAAAAAGGGAAAAAAATAGACGGGGAAAGATAAAAGGGGAAAAGGATGGGACGAGGAAAGGGGAATAGAAGAAGGGAGGTTTGGGAAGAGGGAAGGAAAAAGGGGAAATGGGAAGAGGAAGAAAGAAAGAAGAATGATCGAACAGAGGAAGGAATAAACGAAAAGATAAGACAGAGAAGAACAAGAAGATAGAAAGGAGGATGGGAGAGAGAGAGAGAGAAGAGAGAGGATGAAGAGAGAAAACGAGAGAGATGCGAAATGGAAGGCTCATCAAAAACAAATCAGAGAACTGAACAAATTAAAGAGGAAAGAAGGGAGGGAAGGAGGAAAAAGGTGGGTAAATAAAAGAGGTTTGGATAAGGGGGAAAAAAACAAAAAGAACTTTTGGGAGGAGGAATGAGGAATAAAAAAGGGGTGATGTATTCTGAAGGAAGGAAGGAAAAAAAAAGGGGCGCCAGAATATGAAGGATATCTGGAGGATTGGTCCCAAACCTCACACTAACACTTATGAACATAAAAGGGGCAGATGGGGATACCCCCCTGAACATTGAGTGTACTCAGTGGTTTTAAAGGGGACCACGATTTGGGCCCTTCCCTTATGCAAAGGGATTACCAACAAACTCATAGCGTCTTAAAAAAGGAACTGATGATTCCTCAAAACAGTTCCTAATCAGCCGGGTTGTGGTGCATACGTCGGACTTCGGGCGGCGGGCACTAACAGCTTGATCGATCAGGCTAGAAACCCAGGAAGCCTGCTCTGGGACCGGGCCGCAGGGACGATGACCCCGGAAGCAACTCCACGTAAACTCCTGGTCATGATGAATTCTGTATCTTTATTTTGTGAGGTCAGAGTGCATCACTAACAATTTGAGCAGAGTGCATCACTAACCATTGTGATGTCAGAGTGCATCACTAACAACCATTGTGATGCCAGAGTGCATCACTAACAACCATTGTGATGCCAGAGTGCATCACTAACAACCATTGTGAGGCCAGAGTGCATCACTAACAACCATTGTGATGCCAGAGTGCATCACTAACAACCATTGTGATGCCAGAGTGCATCACTAACAACCATTGTGAGGCCAGATATAATCAAGCTTGTTCAGCATCACAAGGCACTCCTCTTGATAGGCTCTTATTTAAAGCAAGATTTATACCTAGAGTATACCTAGAGGGAGTTCGGGTTCAACGCCCCGACCCGGTCCACGACCAGGCCTCGCTGTTGCCATATTCCATAATAATAATAATAATAATTATTATTATTATTTCTACAAGTACATGTACAAGGTATACAGGCCTATCTGACATCATTGACATACTACTATAAAGAAAGCCCCTTGTTATGCAGAGCATTTCCCGCAAATTAGGTCGATTTTGTCCCCAGGATGCGACCCACACTAGTCGACTAACACCCAGGTACCTATTTTACTGATAGGTGAACAGGGACAGCAGGTGCCTTACGGAAACACGTCCTAATGTTTCCACCCGTACCGGGGATCAGTCCCCGGTATCAGACATCAGTGTGAGAGCTGAGTGCGCTTGTAATCCAGCTGCGGGACACCTCAGATCAATTAATAAAAAAGTATAGCAAGAGTTTCCTGAAAAGTAAAACTGTTTTCTGTGTATTTTTTTTCCTGGTCAGCCACGTTATGATGGCAGTGTAGTTCATCTGGCTGCTAGCAGCAAGAGCCGGCTTGATCAGGTATGTCACGGGTCGTGTTCTCGTCCGGATGCTCATATGTAACCTCATCTGAGGTGAAATTGCAGATCTATACTGACTTATTGATTCAGCCTAGACTTGCTGGATGGGAGGTGGAGAGGGGAGTGTGGCCCTGTGTGAGGGGGAAGTGTGGCCTGTGTGAGGGAAAGTGTGGCCCTGTGTGAGGGAAGTGTGGCCCTGTGTGAGGGGAGGAAAGTGTGGCCCTGTGTGAGGGGAAAGTGTGGCCCTGTGTGAGGGGAAAGTGTGCCCTGTGTGAGGGAAAGTGTGGCCTGTGTGAGGGAAAGTGTGGCCCTGTTGAGGGGAAAGTGTGCCTGTGTGAGGGAAAAGTGTGGCCTGTGTGAGGGGAAAAGTGTGGCCCCTGTGTGAGGGAAAAATGTGGCCCCTTTTGAGGGGAAGCGTGGAAAAGTTGAGGTATGGAAAAGAGTAGGTATCTGAGGTGTGATAGTGATGGAAGACAGGTAGGAGTGCCTAGGAATGGTTGGTAGACTGCTGGGGAATTTTACTCCGTCCCGATAAGATTACTATTGTCAGCTGGTTGAGGCAGGGATGGTAAAGCAGAAGGCTCGCTTCCTCTTCCACCCTTTTCCGGCCCTGCCGGTATAAAACGTGGTAAAAAATTAACATAACGTACTGGAAAATGGCAGTGTACTCACCTTTTGTGGTTGGGGGGTCTAGTCTTTCCCCTGGCCCCGCCTCTTCATGATTGCTACTAGGTTCTCTCTCCCCCTGCCCCACGGCTTTATCATCCTCGTTTTAAAAACTATGTATGGTTCCTGCCTCCACTAATCACTTTCTGCTATTCCACTTCCACAACCATGACAAAAAAAACCCTTAACATCCCTTTGACTCATAGGGTTTTCCTTCCAATTGTGACCCCTTGTTGCTGTGCCCCCTCTCTGAACATCTTGTCTCGCCCACCTTATCTATTCCTCGCAGTATTTTATATGTCTTCCATGTCTCCCCTCCCCCCTTTCCTTAGTGTCGTCAGGCCGATTTCCCTAACCCTTTTCTTCGTGGACAACCCCTTTTAGCTCTGGGACTAGTCTTTTGCAAACCTTTGCACTTTTTTAATTTCTTGAGGGGGGGTGTGTGTGTGTGTGTTTTTTTTTAAGAAGGGGGAGTGTTATTTTTTATAAAAAGTGTGCTGTTTTAGTTTGTATTAATTTTTTAACCTCATTTAAAAAGGGGGGAAGAATAAGAGGAGGAGGAGGATAAACAGAATAGAAGCATGAACAGAAGGAGAGGCACAACCAGAAGGACAAGTGGGGTGAACAAGAAGGATAGAAAATAGGAAGGGGGGAAAAAGAAGGTATAGGGAGGGGGAAGCAAGGCGGGCCCTTGTCAGTGTTGCTGTCAGACATAAATGGGGGCGAGTGTTGTTGAACCTGCTCGTTACACGCTGCCCACCACTGACTTGTCTCATTTTTGGGGGCTTCCCGTTGGACAAACTCAGTTTGGGGGCCCGGGGGCCCTTTGGCAGCTCAGTTTTGGGGGGGGCTTACCTTTTACAGCTCGTTTTGGGCCAAACACCTGGACACTGCGGTTGTGGCGAGGCACCTTTTAACTGCCAGTGTTTGGCACACCTGTTGTTCCACGCCAGTGTTTTGGCAGGCCCCGTTGTGACAGCTGAGTGTTGGGGGGGGACCTGTTGTACCAGCGCCAGGTTGCCCATGGGGCCCCCATTGCGTGTTGCAGCCAGGGTCCCCCCATCACTGGGTTGCAGCCAGGGTCACCCATCACT